>MU533908.1:1677886-1830629 GCA_024362625.1 Silurus asotus
AGATTTGTATACACATAACTTATTACACAGAGATATTTAAATATTTGTTTATTTATTTATTTATAAGTGATTATGTGTTTATTTCCTAATCATGGCACCTGTCAGTGGGTGGGATATAATAGGCAGCAAGTAACAGTCAACATTTTGCCCTCAAAGTTAATGTGTTAGAATCAGGAAAAATCGGTAAGTGTAAGGATATGAGCAAGTTTGACGAGGGCTAAATTGTGATGTCTAGACGACTGGGTTAGAGCATCTCCAAAACTGCAGCTCTTGAGCGCTGTTCCCGGTCTGCAGTGGTCAGTAGCATTTAAAAGTGTTCCAAGTAAGGAACAGTAGGGAACCTGGCAACAGGTTAATGGGTGGCCGAGGCTTGTTAATTCATGTGGGGAGCAACTTCTGTCCAGTGTGGTCTGATCCAAAAGATGAGCTTCTGTAGCTCAAATTGCTGAAAAAGTTCATGCTGTTGATGCCTATATGGTCAAAACTGTTTTGGTAGCAATAAAGAGGACCAACACAATATTAGGCAGTTGGCTGTAAAGTTATGCCTGATCTGTATACTGTATATACTAGTATGTACATATATATATGTGAATATATTAGGGAACCTGGCAACAGGTTAATGGGTGGCCGAGGCTTGTTAATTCATGTGGGGAGCAACTTCTGTCCAGTGTGGTCCGATCCAACAGACGAGCATTCTGTAGCTCAAATTGCTAAAAAAGTTCATGCTGTTGATGCCTAAATGGTCAAAACTGTTTTGGTAGCAAAAAAGAGGACCAACACAATATTAGGCAGTTGGCTGTAAAGTTATGCCTGATCTGTATACTGTATATACTAGTATGTATGTATGTATAATATATATACATACATACATACATACGCCCCTTTGTTACAGTTTTATATTCACAAAGTTCAGTTTATGAAATTAATTTAATATTATTTTTTTTAATCAAAAAAAATATAAAAATATCATAACTTGAACATAAAAACCAAGAGCGACTGGTGAGTGGCTGATGATAGTCTCAGTCCATAATCCTGATTTAATAGAGCAATCAAATTATTGATTATCGAATCAAAATTATGAACTACTCTAGTTAAAAAACTGAAGTACAGCTTTAACTTCTTGATTCAATCTTTGCCTTTCCTACAGTAGAAGCAGATAGATGACAGTAAAGGGTATTAGGGTTCATTTTAGATGTCAAAGCTGTTTTTGAGAAAGAATTTAAATATCATGTCATAGTAATAATTGTCATAGTAATGATTTAATAGTCTGATGTACAGTATTTGAATGTAGCAAATACCTTTTTAAATGCAGAATGTAAAAAAGTAAAAATGTAACTCAAGGAAAACTACACATACTTGAAAACCCAGATTTAAATACTGAATAAGGGTTTGGATTTGTATCCACATACACACCAGTCTTATACACACAATCTTTAGTCTGCACCTGTTCACTGTTTTTTTTTTTTTTCCAAGGCTCTTCAACATCCAGGAGGAAGAGAATGAAGATGACCCAGAGTAAGTGCCATCACTCCCTGTCTTTCTTTATACTCTCCTTCCATCTATTGCGCTTTGGTGCAGACTGAGAGTTTGTAAACTCAATGCTCATTCTGCCTTTTTATATTCTTTTTGCTGAGGATTCTCTTTGCTTGGTGCCTTTTTAGAGGCTGAGTTGTCGTCTGTTCTTTGTGGCTTGCTATACAGGTTACAGCCCCTGCGTGAGGAGAGCGAGGAAGACAGTGGGGAGAGTAAAAATGCTGAGTAAGGGTGTTCAACCAAACAAGAACAAAAGAAATGAGCACCCACCTTTCAGTGTGTATCATTAATACTAATGCTGGATGGGTAGAACTTTTCTTGAACTAGGTTTCCATTGTAAAAAGTGCAAGTTTTTTGGGTTTAAAATACACAAAAATCATTTCAGGACTAGACTTGCTTAAACATATAATATTGTTTGAATGCTAGGGTCCACTACCAACAAATGCGTCCATCATAACACAAAATATGAAATGCTTAATTATGAAATTTTACTTTTAAAATTCTGTGATTGAGGCTCCCTGGAGCATTAACATTATCTTAATGAATACTTGTTGGATAAATATTTTATCAAATATCATTTAGATACATTCAACATTTGAAAAAATAAATCTTTATTACCAATAATTTATAAAACAGGAATAAAGCTGTATTATCTCTTACTATTGAGCAAATAGCTGTTTACATCTGATATAAAATCCACATATGTTGAATGTTTCACAACATTGAATGTACCCAGATTTAGAGGATAACAATAACTCTGCATGTCACTGCATTACAGATGTTTTTACCTGTATATGTCAGGTTATATTCCATACATATTGACTGTCCAAATGCAATTACACTTATAGCCCACTAGTATATAATTAAAATATTATATAATTGAGAAAAAGAACCGTTCCTGGTACGGGACCAATGGTAGTTATGGTATATGTATGCTATAAAATCTATTCAGCAGATACACAATTAAATGTTTTACTCCACGATTTTTATAATTATGATTGTGCTGGAGGTTGGGTGCTCAAACATAACTGCTTGTGCATGGCCCATGTTACTTGCACTACTGCTAACAGTTTCCATGCGTCATTTTGTTGGCATCTTTATGAGGGCGCGTATTTTGTATTTAATAGAATTTGGGCAAACACAATTTTTGGGAAGGAGGGCTAGGAGAAAACAGTATGCTAATACTTAGAAAAATAAACACCAATCAGGCATAACTTAACATTATGACCTCCTGCCTAATATTGTGTTGGCCCCCCTTTTGTGGCCGAAACAACCCTGACCCATCAAGCATTCTTCACCATCTGTTGGATCGGACCACATGGTCCAGCCTTCCCTCCCCACGTGCATCATTGAGCCTTGATGGCCCATGACCCTGTTGCCGGTTCACCACTGATCCTTTCTTAGACCACTTTGGATAGATACTGACCACTGCAGACTGGGAACAGCCCACAAGAGCTGCAGTTTAGGAGACGCTCTCACCCAGTCGTCTAGACATCAAAATTTGGCCCTTGTTAAACTCACTTAAATCCTTATGCATAATTATTTTGTCTTAAAACACATCAGCATTGAAGACAAAATCTTTGCTTGCTGCCTAATAAATCCCACCCACTAACAGATGTCATGATGAAGGGATAATCAGTGTTATTTACTTCACTGACCAGGTCATAATTTGAATAAAATTACACCATGACAGCATTTTATTCTACAGCCAGTTTTAAGAACCAATCAAGTTAAAGTAAAGATGTTTGGGCTCTGACATGTACTTAAGTAATGATTAGTCATTACTACTACCTGTTTGAGTGTCACACTGGTAACTGGACCTCATGTCATATTAAGATTAGGGCTGTCAATCAATTAAAATATTTAATAGCGATTAAGCAAGTGATTGTCATGAATTATTTCACGATTAATCACAACTTAATTGCACATTTTTATCTGTTTTAAATGTATCTTGAATGAATACATTTTAAGATTTAAATACTCTAATCAACATGGGCATGGAGAATATGGATGCTTTACGCAAATGTATGCTTATTATTAGTGAAACCAAATTCAACACAGAGCATTAAGACAAAATATTATTTTAAATGTTTCAAAGTAATGATGGTGCTTCAAAATAAAGTAAATTATCAGGACACCAAACAGAACCTTTACTGTTTCCACACGGACGGTTAATGAGGTGATACCGGAAAAACTGTATCTCATAACTTTTATACGAATTACCTAATCAAAGAATATTTGTTTAAAAGTATTATTTGTATAAAAGTATTATTTGTTATCCAGGCTGAACATCCACCATATAGAACACAAGCAGAGAAAAGCTAAAGATGATCAGGAATGTCTCTCTTATGTCATGTTTATATCGCTGACTCCCTCTGACTCATCCACGTTAACCCCAGACTACTTTTTGTCTACGTCTGTGGTGTGTGTGTGTGTGAGAGCCAGGAAATGAAAAAGCCACACAATGACAGGAAATCGGTTGATGGGCTGAAAACGGCGCTCAGTGAGAAGAGAAAATATTAACATTTAACTAAACAAACATGTTTAACTAAACATTTAACAAGACAGTTTTGAAAATGTAGAAATATACGGATATTTCTTTAAAAATATAATGAGTGAAAGTAAAAAGTTAAATAAAATAAATGAAGTGAAATAAATAAAAATCTACTTAAGCACTTGTACTTCGTTACTTCTCACCTCTGGAACCAGTCCCCCAATCACCTATTAAAATGTGCCAAAATTAGGAACAACTAAAATTTAGATTATTCCTAGTATTTCTTGTGAATATTTATATATTCTGAATTGTTCTAAAAGGCCAGGTACAGGAAATAATGAAATTAGTTAGCAACTTGGACAATGGGTACTGGCCTCTAGCATGTCCATCTATTTTTGTTTTCTGGTCAGAATGTTATTTTTGAGAAATGATCTCAGACCCTAAATACTAGCTTCATCCTCCTCACTTCCCTAGATGTTTATCTGACACATGACTTCCAATTAAATGTTTTCTGTCCAGCTAGCTTTTGTAGTGGGAGGCTGAGTAGAGTTCAGACAGCTTGCTTCACACTTTCTGGCTTTAAATGAAATGTTTATGTGTTTGAACTGATTTTGGTTTGTGTGTTTGTGTGTGTGTGTGTGTGTGTGTGTGTGTGTGTGTGTGTGTGTGTGTGTGTGTGTGTGTGTGTGTTTTACAACACTGCAATCCTGATCTCTGTTGTAAACAGTGCAGACATTAAGAGGTATGTTTATCCTTACAAAACCTGCATCCTCTTTAATAAAGTCCATAGTTTTATTTAGTTCAGTTGTGCACATAGAAATCTCCTGCATTTAGTACTTTAAAAAAATTAATTAAAATATGACATATTACAAATATAGGCAAGGTAATAATAATATAAATATTACAAATATAGGGCAAGGTAATACCACTACACTGATGTTTGAGAAGTGAACATCTGGCAAATATGATACTGACACATAACTCTTATTGTATAAAGATATATGTGTGTTTGCTAACAAACTGACAGCAATACAGTACTGCTTTGTTTTAAAAAATCTAGTAGTACAGTAGTTTTTTATTAAAAAAAACTAAATCAATAATTTATTCAGTTTCATTTGATGTTATACGTGTTATAAGTCATCTACTGTAAATGCAATCTTTAAAGCCTGGTTCCAAAAATAAATAACGCCATCATTTTGTGCAAAATCCCTGAAAGGATAAACATTTAGTTCTGTTTTGCACTTTTAAATAATGACTATTGTTCTAAGCAGTAAAAACGAGAGTATGTAGTGGGATCATGGTGTATACAGGAAGTACAATGGGAAGTACAATGTATAGACCAGCACTGCTTCTACTGTAGTTACATTAGTTAGAATTAATAAACCATGTTTTCAACTATTCCTTTTTCATTTTATTGAAGTGACCTTTTAAACAGGCCAATTTAAAAAATGTACAACAATTTAATTTTTGTGGAACTCTGCCTATTTTACATACAGGTGTCTTGTGGATGTTTGCCTTGTTGAGGATCTTCAAACACATAAAACTGAGATTAAAGAGCAGATGCCACAAAAGGAAGCGTCACCAGAGCCGCCTCCTGCAAGTCAACCGGAGATAGTACACACTCCACCACTAAAGACAACTGTCCACCCAAAGCCTGATGGAGAAGATCAAGCAAGAGCAAAAACCCCTTCACCTATAGAGTCATCATCTGTTAAGAGCCCTCCACTTGTAATGTCTCCAGATGTAATCAATCAGCCTGAAACGGCTTCTTCAGGTCCATCTCCTCCAGATATAATACAGGTAATAAAACAAATCTGGGAACTAATAAAGGATTACTATTTGATCGTTACTAGGGACTGAAAAATTCTAAGGTTTCCTATTTTAGGAATATTCTACTTATTCTAATAATCCACTAGGGATTTGTAAAATCTTCTGTCTTTTGGGACATTCCTGATATTGATCCTTTATAAATTGTCCAAACCAGCATAAGATATACTCTTAGATTATTTTTTATTTGTTACATTGTTTATCCTATTACAGAGAAGCAAATCAACACAGTGGTAGAGCCTCATCTCCACCATCTGACGTTATTTTAGTCACCACCTATAGATTATGACTGTTGACGAGAATAAAGATATAAGATGACTAGTAAAGTCTGAGATTTTGTCCACAAATAAAAAACCCAGTTTCACCACCACTCTTTGGTTTCACCATTTAACTTGGACTTTCCTTTTGGAATCCACAACTAGGGATTATGTTTCTAGGCACTGCCATTCATTTAGAGTTACAGATTGGTTTTCTGTATTTAGTGCTCTGTAATTAGGAGTCGATTTTCTAGAGGCCTGTTTTTCAAGGGTTTGCCATTTTGGCTAATGTTCTAATACATTGACATTAATGGGATTTGGCAGACAACCTTATCGAGAGCTACTTACAACTGAGCAGTTGAAGAGTTAAGGCACTTGCTCAAGGGCCCGGCAGTGACAGATTGGGGGTGCTGGGATGTGAACTTCCGATCTAAAGTCCAATGCCTTAACCACTGAGCTACCACCTCCCCATAATAATTATTTCATCTTTTTACAGGAACCTAAGGAGCTTAAAGAAGAATGTGGAGGTCAGTGTGGATCATCTAGTAAACAGTCTGCTGATATTCAAAATACTGTGTTTGATTTATTTGATTGTAATCCATTATCAAACATAAGTTGTATTCTCTTTTTTTAAAAGTATTTATCACCTTTACAACAGTCTGCAGTTATTGTGAATTAGCTGTTATGTTTGGTTAATGTGAAGCAGTATCATAAAAATGATCATGCAAACATCACATTTGCAGTAACATCCATGGCATGCTCATCTGCCTGCCTGCAGCGCCATCTAGCTGTGCTGGATATATTTACATTTGCATTTACATTCACATTTGTGGCATTTAGCAGCACCCTTATCCAGAGCGACGTACAAAAGTGCTTTGAGTCTCTAGCAATGAATAAATCTACACTGGTATGCCAGATTAGAAACTTAATACAAATATACCGTGCTTTCCTCACACTCCTAAGTGCCCCAGTAGCGTTAACCCAGAAAAGCTTGGAAAAAAAAGCTTTAACCATCACAAACTGCCAACATAAACCAATCCCACTGTACCAAGTCCTCTTGCAATCCCCAAACAGGCACAGCAGTGCTGCCAGAATGTTCTCCTGCACCTCAGCCGGCTTATGCCTCAATAGGAGTTTGTCTGTAGCTAGTGCTACAAACACATCCTGATGAACACATCCTGAGACAATCCCAAGCATCCCAAGCATTTAAATTGAATCTGAAGGGCCTCAGTCTGAAGCATGTCCTTAACCTAAGGTCCACCAGTCCTCAAGCAAACACTCAGGTGAATTAGCATCTTGTGGGTGTTAGCTTGTTGTGATGTGTTCATGCATGCTGTTCTAATTTGCTGTTGCTGTTATTGGTGTACGTATGTCCTGTTTGATCCCAAGGTGTTAGATGAAAATTGTTCTTTATTATATATCAGTAGTCTTGTGGTATAAATCTCAACAAGAAATTAATAACAATGGTTAAAATAGAGATGAGTTTTACAGGTAAATGTCCAGTTGAATGACTTATACTTCAAATAGACATAGTTTATATGATTTCTCTTCATGTTAGTTGTATATTTAATGTTCATGGTTGTCAATATTTATTTAGTTTCTATATCTGGACATTTTTGACTGCAGAGACGTAAAAAGTCAGAAAGCACTCATTTCTGATATTTATTTTTTATGCAATCTCAGAATGTCCGCACGTGAATGTCGAGGAAGTAGAAGATGCATCTATTCCTACTGTACCTCAAATTGTTGAACCTCAGGAGTCTAACGCTGTTACCCTAACTGTTCCTGTTCCCGTGATAGCTATTCAGAGGTAATCTTCGGCTCATGTCTAAAGTTGTGGTACAGTCTTTATTGGTCTTTATAAAGCTCTAATAAGGTCTTTCTTTCTTTTTTTAACCTCGATTTTCTAAACTGCTACAGCAAAGCAGTGCACATTGAGTGAGTTCTTGAAGCTTTTATTTACACTGTTAATCTTTTTTTTTAATGAGAAATTTTTTAGCTAATACTGCATGCTTATTTGTCATTTAATTCAGGAAGGTTCTCCAGATGGAAGAACAAATTGAAGAGGATGAAACAGAGAAAGAGGAAACTCTGACCCCCAGGCGTGGCCTCCTCACTGTGGAGGAAGCGTGAGTGAATGGCCTTGAGGTCAACATTCTCTAAAGGAGTCTTGTTAAGAGAATAATTGCAAGACAACAACAAGTTTTCAATCAATTTAATCTTTCACAAACACAAAACATACACCCAACAGGCATAACTTTATGGCCACTAATCAGGCATAACTTTATGACCACACAGACAACAGACAACATTATGTCTGTTGGATCGAACACACAGTCCAGCCTTCACTCCCCAAGTGCATCAATTAGCCTTAGCTCAGTCACCGGTTCACCACTGTTTTTTTTCTTGGTCCACTTTTGATAGACACAGACCACTGCAGACTGGGAACAGCCCTCAAGAGCTGCAGTTTTGGAGATGCTTTGACCCAGTCGTCTAGACATCACAATTCGGTCCTTGCCAAACTCACTCAAATCCTTACACTTGCACATTTTTCCCGCTACTAACACATCAACTTTGAGGACAAAATGTTCACTTACTGCATAATAAATCCCACCCACTGACAGATGCCATGATGAAGAGATAATCAGTGCTATTATATTGTTATAATTTCATAACGTTATGCCTGGTCAGTATACATATCTCTCAATAAAGACATGCTTCTAAAAGTAAATCCTATTTCTGTAAGTGTATCAATTAAACATTACTAAACTAAAATATGAAAATTGTTACATATAAATATTTGCCATTTTTTTGTTGTTGGGGGATTTTTTTTTTCCATTCTGTTAACACCAAACTTTTAAGGATAACCAAATTGCTTACCAATGTGTCTGTATTGTTTCATGGTTTTCTCTTTCTAGTTACAGTTTCCTTCACCAAAGCCATAATTAGTGATACACATTTAGATACACTGTATGCTGTTGTGAGCAATCAACATAAGAAAAAGAGTGCATTTTGTTTGTTTGTTTGTTGGTTACAAAGAAGGAAAGAAATCCTATATAAGAGTAGGAGAATTGGTGTACAAGAGTATTGTTGTGTACTGTTAAGCTGTAGTATTGTCCACAGGGACATCCTTAATGAAGAGTTTTTTTTAAATGCTATTAAAAAGAACCTAATGGGTAGAAATGGTGCTTTATGTCATAATGACCAAAAGACAAATATAGTATAAACAGTATATAAAATGTGGCACAGTTTTGTAATTGAAATTCGTGCTTACTTAAAACTGTACTATCATGTAATGTGTTGTATTTTTTTGTGGCAGAGACTCCGAGCGTCCTTTCTCTTCAGCCAGTCAGACAAGTGTTGTGGTAAATGAACGTCTGCAGGTGCTGATCAGGCTGTTTAAGGAACGAACAGAACGAGCTAAAGAGCGGCTAATTGACCCCGACGAGTCTGAAGAAGAGAGTCCCTCAGCAAGTGAGTAGGGGTTTGTGTTGACACTGTGGCAAATTAAAGGGAAAAAAAACAACCGGAAGGATAGCTTTGATGCTCATTGACATAGATTCAGCATGGGTATTGGAACACCATTTTTCCAAAACATGTTCCCTTAGGTGATGAAGTATCTCTTTAAAGCCATCTTTAGACTGTACATTTGCTTTAGTCTTTAGATATTGCTGTCACGGACCAAAATTGTAAAATAAAGTTAATAGTTGTGGCATGTCAGGATTTGTAAATTACATTCTTTTATTTTTTAAATTACATTGTAAATTACAAACCTAATTATCTGCTATAAAGCTAATCAGAATGCTTATCTGTAAGAGGAACCATGGAAAAGTTACAAATACAGTAGTGACAGTGGTGAAATGCCTTTAAAACAAAGTCATTAAAATATTTCGGTTGATATAAGTGGATTTTCTGCCTCAACCTGGATCATATTTATCGACAGTGTAAACAGAAATTAGGTTGTTGGGGTTTTTTTTTCGTATTTTAGTTGCAGATTTATCATTAGTGGATCTTCATCATGTAATCTGGCACAAACAATATGTTATTAGAAAGTCTGTCATTGGTGTCATCTTGTAATCTTTAAAGACCTCCGTGATCAGACTAAAACTGGTTGAAGAAGATTGAAACTGGTCTTTTATTTCCTTGAAATTTTTCCTTGCCTGTATTTATTTGCAAATAAATATTATACGAATGGATGGTTTCAAGAAGAAGATACACTTTTGACATTTCACTGTTTTTCCGAATGTGTAGCACCTTCCAAAAAGGCTGCTGCTCCCCCTCCACCTCCACCACCTCCTCCCGATGAGGAGAAGAAAGATGTTCCTGCTGGTGATGAGATTGAAGAAGAGCAGTTCCTGGAGTTCATGGGCTACCAAGTCAAAGTGCCCAAAATGCCTCAAATGCCAGACTGGCTAAGAGCCATCGTGGAGTATCGTTTCCCTTCCAGCATCGACCCTTTCACTGGTCAGACACAGCAATTACTTAGATTGTATGTACAGAATAATTTGACAAGACAGATAATTCATCTCCTGATTGGTGTGTTTGTTGCTCCTCTGATATAATGTATCCACATTATATTGATCAGGCTAAAAAAGATAAAAAAAAAAAAAACACACACACTCCTTACTGAAAACATTTAATTTTTTTCTTTGCATGCAATATTTAGATTCAGATAGATTTCTTTACACAATTAATTTGTTTTCACCAGTGGTAGGTGGTCAGGGCGAGCAAAGCCTTCTCTGCTGGCCTAAACACTATCAGAAGCACTGACCTACATTTACAACCTAAATTCTAATATTGTTTCATGAAATTTAATTAAATAATTCCCAACAGTTTATTCTCTTCATTTCGTAGCATTTCTCTTGCCTGCACTGCTTCCAGTATGTGGATGTGGATGTTTGTTCAATTAGATTTCAGCCTCTATGTGCTGAATGTAATCTAATCTGCCCAGGGCCTTCAAAGTCAGTAGTGCTGGCCTTTTTACCTCAGTCTCTATTAGAAATTTGTTTCTTGGTTGGTCAGAGGGTAACTGTTAATGCTAAGTTCGACTAGCAAAACACGTGTGTAGCGCCTTGCACATATTAATACATCTGAGTTAGACTTTTTTTATGCCTACGGATGAAGATAAATTGATTTGGTCTCGGACATACTTGAAACATTTTTTTTAGGGGAAGCTAGACATCGTGAGGAGAGGTTGGCTAACCCCGAAGCTAGCTAGCTTGTCTCAGCACAGGAAATGGTTTGCTTGCCACTTCCAGACCAGTGAATACGAGTGGTACCACTGGATTACAGCCTTTGAGGAGCTGTGCATATTATGAGTATGCATCTCTAGTGAATAAGTTATATTCTTTTCACAATTTTTTGTTTTAGTCATGTTATTAGATAAATATTGATTCTAAACTGCTCCAGATGATGCAGGTGCACAGTTGCGGTGGTAGTGTAGAGGTTTGGAGCTTTGCTTTAGTAAAAAATAGAATTCACACTATATATGTAAAATGCCTCTTTCTCTGTAATGCAACATGTCGATATATTTCATTTTTGTATAGTATTAATGGTTTCTATAATTGCGACGTAATAGTGGTGGTATTAAGAGGTGGATTAAGTTGGGTACGTTGGGTAAGTTGGGTATAGTTAGTATTAAGAAATGCACTAGTTTGATGGAGGTAATGGAGTTGTTGTTGTCATGCATATTATGGCTTTGAATTTTTTTTTCTCCATAGATATGATCTATGTGGTGTGGCTGTTTTTTGTGATGTGCGCTTGGAACTATAACGTGTGGTTGATCCCAGTTCGTTGGGCATTCCCATATCAAACTTCAGAGAACATCCACCTGTGGCTGCTAGCTGATTACTTATGTGACGCCATCTACATCCTGGACATTACGGTCTTTCAGCCTAGGCTTGAGTTCGTCCGTGGGGGGGATATAGTGGTGTGTTGCACAAACACTATTCAGGAAAACCTATTAAGGCTTAGCATCGTTAAAAATACACAAAACATATAATACGTTTATTAATAGATGTGTGTCTGGATGTGTGTTTCAGTGTAATAAAAAAGATATGAGAGAACATTACATGAAAACGGAACGATTTAAGGTGAGTACCAGGTTTTAAAGGAACTTTTTGCCAAAAAATAATAATTTACAAAATTATCTTATAACCAAATAGGAGTTTGACCAATAATGTTAAATGTCAGAGCTTAGCTTCTTTTCATCACCATGCAGTTACTTTAAAAGCTACTATACTATAATGAATGAAGTACTAGAAATCTCTCACCCGTAATTAATACCTGAAAATACATAGCAATGCCCCCATGCCCTTATGTACAGGATATTTTGGAGAAAAGTCCCGCATTAGCTTTCATGAATTTCCTCCTTTATATTTGATAAAAATAATAACTGTCTAATTCAGAAGAAATTACACTTGTAAGCAGCATTGCATAGCACTTTCCTATTTTAAAAATAGATTAATTTGTTGATATATTTGACTCACATTGATTTGATTGGAGGAACTCTTGCTTCTGCCATGCTTGTGCAGAGTTTGCATGTTGTCCGAGACTTCTGGGGTCTAGGGCTCCCCACCCCCACTCTAAAACTAAGCATTTCCAAATGTTTGTAGTATATTAGTATGTGTGATTGTGCTCTGCAATGGGTTGGCACCCTGTCCAGCATGTTCTTGATCTCGTTCTTATGTTCTGAGTTCCCTGTGATAAGCTTCAGGATCCCCATTAACCTTTTTGTATGAATAATATTGATAGATGGATATCATAAAAGTTTAAGAAGCAAACATATGACATTCGGCTTTTCTTGGACGATCAACTAAATATGGGTGTTTGACTGATATCTTGATGTTTCAGATGGACGTGATCAGTCTGATGCCACTGGACATCTTGTACGTTTTTACAGGAGTTAAATCCATTCTGCGCTTCCCGCGTCTTTTAAAGGTAAAACCAGCCTTAACCAGCCTTTGTGTATATGCATATATATAAGGTTGGTTAATAAACATATGTCTCTGTTTACCATATAAAACAAATTTTTTTTATTAATAGTAATGCTTTTTTTCTCAGTACATGGCGTTCTTTGAATTTAATGATCGTCTGGAGGCGGTGATGAAAAAAGCCTACATTTACAGGTAAGTTTAAAGTACATACATTACGATAATGCCTCACATTACACAGTACAATACTATATGACGAAAGAAAAGAGTGACTTTTCCAGCCATATGTGGTTCTTTTTTGAACTGTTACCACAAAGTTAAAGTTTTTGGATGCAGTAAAATTATATATATATGATATTTTTACACCGACCAAGTATAATATTGACAATTATAACATTATGACCGGTGAGTAAATAACACTGATTATCTCTTCATCATTGCACCTGTCAGTGGGTGGGATTTATTAGGCAACCTTTTGTCTTTAAAGTTGATGTAGTAAAAGTAGGAAAAATGGGCAAGTGTTAGGATTTGAGCGAGTTTGACAAGGGCCAAATTGGTCTGCAGTGGTCAGTGTCTATCAAAAGTGGTTCAAGAAAGGAACAGTGGTGAACTGGCGACAGGGTCATGGGTGGCTGAGGCTCATCGATGCACATTAGGAGCGAAGGGTCAGGGCTGTTTTAGCAGCAAAAGGGGGACCAACACAATATAAGGAATTGGCCATAATGTTATGCCAAATTAATAAATAATTAATTTATTTCCATTTGGAAATAAGGCTGTAACATAAAATGTGGAAAACTGTTTGCACTGGATACTGTATTTAATTGTAACTGATTTGCTTCTTGGTACTAAAGGTGAGAAAAAAGTGTTCAGGCAAAACTCTAGGAGCTTTTGCACTGTCCATGCCAGCCCAAGTGCACAGTATCATTAGAGCAAAAAAGTCTTACAGATGCTACAGGTGTTGTATTGTATACTGGTGAATCTCTGCTGTTAGTTTGTGCTAGTGTTCGTAGAGTTAGTAGGGGCGCGGCGCGGCTTTGGGAAGAAAAGCGTAGCCGTTGAGAGAGTGCCGGTGGGAAGACACGTACCGGGAAACGCATGAGCAATAACAACGACCGCCGTGAACCAACATATACCAACAATAACGAACAGTGAGAGTGTGGAAGTTTAAATAGGAGCTGGTGATGATGATAAACGAGCACCATATGTGCGCGATTGAAGCCGAGAGCTTCAGAGAAAGCGGCCAAGAAAACACCTGACACGCTAAAGGGGGCCGAAGGGGGCGTGGCAGGTGGATTCCTGACAGATAAACATGTACTGTATGTATTTTTATAGCATGCCTTCATCAAACAAATCGTGGCAACGCTGTTGTGTAAAAAAACCTTCAAAAACACGTGCATGCAAATTCTCATTTATTAACTCACATCATGTACATAAAGAAATTTCAAGCACGTTAATATACTGCCGCCATTTTGATTTTCGTTTAGCTCGATCATCGGTTACCTCGATGCTTTTTGGCGACCCCCTAGGATATCGACATAACCGGGTTCCACTGTAATTAGAAAATAGAAGAATTTTTACTGGTCCTTAGACATTTGATGATTGGTCAGTCATGTGTTCAGGGGGAAATTGGCTTTTGAAAAACAGTAATTGTCAAAATTGACAGTATTTAGTTTATTATTTACGATTATTTAGACAGTAATAAAGAAAATGTGTGATATAATCCGGGTTCCACTGTAATTAGAAAATAGAATAATTTTTTCTGGTCCTTAGACATTTGATGATTGGTCAGTCATGTGTTCAGGGGGAAATTGGCTTTTGAAAAACAGTAATTGTCAAAATTGACAGTATTTAGTTTATTATTTACGATTATTTAGACAGTAATAAAGAAAATGTGTGATATAATCTTTCTAGATATGTGCATCCACAGTTTATAAAAAATACAGACATGACTGATTTGGACAGGGATAAAATCCCAGATACTTTTTTTTTTAAATCCCAGATACTTATTATTACACCACCACCTCCTTATGTAATAGTAATTCTTCTAATTATTTTAATAAAAAGGGTGTAGCTATTGTGTCAGCTTCCACTTATATCTTCTGTCTCAGAGTGATCCGGACCAGCCTGTACCTGCTCTACTCGTTGCACTGCAACGCCTGTCTATTTTACTGGGGCTCTGATTATGAAGGCCTCGGCTCTACTAAATGGGTCTATGATGGCAGAGGCAACAGGTGACTCCTGTACCATGCAATCTACCAAAATCTGATTATCACAATACAATACAGAAATAGATGCATGTAGTGGATGTGTTTTTTTTTCATGCAGTTATATCCGCTGCTACTACTTTGCTGTAAAAACTCTGATCACTATCGGAGGTCTTCCAGATCCCACGACAGTCTTCGAAATTGTCTTTCAGCTGGTTAATTATTTTGTGGGTGTGTTCGCTTTCTCAATTATGATTGGACAGGTGGGTGAAATTCTTTTGCATCCGCAATGCTATAAAGAGATTTCAGATATCATTATATGTCACATATAATGTGTGTGTGTGTGTGTGTGTGTGTAGATGAGAGATGTAGTAGGAGCAGCCACTGCAGGTCCGGCGTACTACAGGTCATGTGTGGACAGCACAGTGAAGTACATGACCGCCTATCGCATCCCACGTGAGGTTCAGAACAGAGTCAAGACCTGGTATGACTACACCTGGCAATCACAAGGCATGCTGGGTAAGAACAAGTCGAATGAAGTTAAATTGCTTTATGTAATTTACATGCAAAATAATATATTGTTGTTATAATAGAAATGTTAAAATGTTTCCAAAGGAGTGTTTAAAAAAATGAATACCCCAAATGTAGCTGAGTGTTTTTTATTTCTTTACACTAAATTCAGATTAGATAGATAGATAGATAGATAGATAGATAGATAGATAGATAGATAGATAGATAGATAGATAGATAGATAGTTAGTTAGTTAGTTAGTTCCTATCCTTGCATATACTAATAAGAGAGAGCTATCTTTATGTATAGATGAACAGGAGTTGCTCATACAGCTGCCTGATAAGATGCGTCTGGACATCGCCGTCGATGTGAACTACACCATAGTCAGCAAAGTGGCCCTTTTCCAGGTAAGTAAAAACACACATGCATTAGAGCATGGAAGAGATGTTATTATATTTTCTACAGTATATTTTTTAGTATATGAATTAATTCAACTCAGGTCACCTGAATCACCAGCAAAACTAGGAAAAGTTGCAAAAGAAATGAGGTGTAAAAATATGTACCCCGTTACAAACTTAACAAGTGAGAATATGTGTTTAATTGTTTAAGATTCATACTATACACACTATTCATATTATAAAGTAGGATAATCAAAGACAGACAGAGAGACAGACAGACATAGAGATAGACATAGAGACAGACAGGCAGAGAGATAGATAGATAGATAGATAGATAGATAGATAGATAGATAGATAGATAGATAGATAGATAGATAGATAGATATTTGGTTCATTATCATGCTATAATGAGTATTTATTATATATTTAAGATATTTTATGTTTTTTTTTCCCAATGCTACACAGTCTACACAGAGTCTTGCCACCTTATCTGCATATGTGTCTTGCTCTTATTTTCAGGGTTGTGACAGACAGATGATATTTGACATGTTGAAGAGTCTAAAGTCTGTGGTCTACCTCCCAGGAGATTATGTTTGTAAGAAGGTTAGAGAAAGTTTTTTTTTTCCAGTTTATAACATGGCACAGTTAAATTCTTGAATCTGATTTTTCAGCCATATGTGGTTTTCAATAAACTTTTAGCTGTATAGTTATATCTTTTCCTATGTTCATTTTTTTGTATATTTGTGAGTATAAATTGAAAAAGACATTAACTATGTAAATGTGAAGTGTATATATGCACTAGAGATACATTATGTAGACAAAAGTATTGGGACAGTTTACTTTTTTAGCCACATTTGATCCAAACATGTTGCACCATGACAATGCCCCTGTGTACAAGTGAGCTTCATAAAGATATGAGCTCTCAACTCAACTCTGCTGAACACCTTTAGGATGATTTGGAGCACTGAACTGCACCCCAGGATTCCTCGCCTACATGAGAACCGGACTTTACTAACACCCTTATCTCTGAATAACACGTAGCACAAATCTCGACAAGAAAACTCCAGTATTATATTATATTATATGAAATTATATGAAATTATATCTATACAGTATATGGTGTACTTTTAAAGGTCCTATATTAAATAAAGTTTTAATATTATTTATTTTGGTATTGTTATTAAGGTCACAAGTTAATATACTGTAAATGCAGTTTATAGTTTCTGAATAACAACTTATTCATTCCCGTTCAGGGTGAGATCGGCAGGGAGATGTACATCATTAAAGCAGGAGAGGTGCAGGTAGTTGGAGGCCCTGACGGTAAAACAGTGTTTGTGACCTTAAGGGCCGGATCTGTGTTCGGGGAAATCAGGTAAGTGTTCTGAAAATGTCAAAGTATAAATAATTACCATCATTTCTGAACAAGTTTTTTTTATCCGTAACAAAGTAAGTTTGTTTCTCCATCAGCTTGTTGGCTGTAGGTGGAGGAAACAGGCGCACTGCTAATGTTGTGGCACATGGCTTTGCCAACCTCTTCATCCTGGATAAGAAGGACCTCTCTGAGATCATGGTGCACTACCCTGAGTCGCAAAAAATACTGCGCAAGAAGGCCAAGTAAGAATAGAGAGGCTTTGACTCAGTAAACATTATACTCATACAAACACATATACATACACATACAGTGGGGGAAAATAAGAAGCGGAACACTTTAGTAATTTTTTATTGAATATACATTGTAAGGACCATAAGATTCATATGTGGTTTTCAACATCCCATTTCACATTTAATCTCCATTTTCTGTTATAGTAACCTCCGTTCTACTAAGTAGATGTTCTGCTAGATTTTGGGGTGTGCTTATGGAGATTTGTACAAATTCAGCCACAGGAGTGTTATTAAAGTCAGGTACTGATATAGAGAGAGGAGACCTGGAGTGCAGACAGGGTTACAGTTCATCCCAAAGGTGTTTATTAAGGATGAGGTGAGAGATCTTTAGAACTTCCACTTCAATCCATGTAAACCTCGAACAGGTTTCCTAATTTAAGTGAACGTTAACACTACCACACCCAAAGACATCCTATACAACTGTGTGTCTTCAACTTTGTGGAAGCAGTTGGGGAAGAATCACATGGCTGGAAAAGTCAGGTGTCAAGTAAAACATTGTTCTTATACATTTAACCAAAACCCTCCAGAAATAAGACTATATTACTTTAAGATACTATAAAGTGAAAGCTATCTTGTACTAAGTAATTTTATCAATTTGTATAATTTTTGCTTATTTTCTGAACAATGATTTCTTGTTAAGACTATAGTTAAAGTATTTAGCCATTTTCGGCTTGACCCATCTTCTTGCCCAGCGATGTACATACTTTTATGTTCATTTTTATACACTGGTTAAGTACAATGTAGAAAAGACATTATGTATTCATGAATTTGAAAGCAGTCTGCTTGTAGCTGAAACAGAGTACTGAACAAAAAATGTTGTGTGTGATTACATTAGTAGAGATGTTTTTGAAATTAGTCAGAGGTGCATCTCATGACTGCTCACTTGTGGGTCTAATTCAGTTGTGTGTGTGTGTGTGTGTGTGTGTGTGTGTGTGTGTGTGTACTCGCTTTACTCACTGTAGTCTGCTGAATTTATTCAGAATCTGGTGCTGAAAGTCTACAGCACTGTTTACTGCTTTTACAGACTGTATTGCTCAAATTATTAGTATGGCAATTTAATTCCTACCTACATCATATACAGTACATTATCCTCTGCTACAGTATTTCTCTTCATCGACTGATGCTTATGATCTTTTTGGCTGACTACATTTGCTCCTTTGTGTTAATCAGGAAGATGCTAACAAAGGATAAGAAACCTGAAGAAGAAAAAGGGTCGGGTAAGGAGTCTGGTCAGGTGATCTCAACACGTCAAGAGACTCCCAAACTGTTTAAAGCCGCCCTGAAGTTGGGAAAAGGAGAAGCGTTCGCCAAATTGAAGGAGACCTACAAAGACACTGGAGCCACACTACAGGTGCTTGCCTTGTGTATAAACAGTTTGTGGTAAAGTGGCAAAAAATGTATTATACATGATTTTTCTTAAACTTTCATTGCCCCGTTTTTTCTCTCAGCCTTCAGACAGTACAGCAGCATCCACTGCAGCAGCGCCTGTGCCTCCTCCTTCACCCATTCATCGTCGCTCACCTATCCAATGCACGGTCACCCAGGACGACGGCGACGAAGACATGATTGCACAGACCACGGACAGCACGATGATCATCCGCATAACCCCACACCAACATGGAGAGGAGATCCTCAGTGTCGAAATGGCAGAAGAAGAAGATGGAAAGGCTGAGACGACTGACCAGGAGGAGAAGAAAGACAAATAGAAACTTGAGAGGACATCGGCTTGGAAAATGACCTGATATATTATTATGATTTTACTAGTAGAAAGAAATATTTTAAATGAATCCACATGCAAATGTGTGTTTGCTTTGTAGGCAGAATTGGTAGTGGTTCAGTAAAGTCTGGCTTTAAGGAAGGAGTCTAAGTGTGTGGGTGTTTATACTGCCACGCTGTCTTACATTATAGCCATTCTTGCATGTTAGCAAATACACTGACATACATGATGTAGTGAGTGAGACATTTTTTTGACATTTTATATATTATAAACAGGGCAGTCAAGATTAAACACCAGAAATAAATGACACCGCTGTAAATGACATGGGTGAGATTATTGTATGGAAATTGAGCAACTGAGCAAGAAATGTTGTATATAAAAGTACTATAGCCAGGGATGGGCAGTGTTTATGATACATGTACCGTATCTCACAATAGTGAGTACCCTCACATTTCAGCAACCGTTTTAGTATATCTTGTCAAGTGACAATACTGTAGAAATTAAACTTGGATTTACTTTAGAGTAGGCCATGTGTAGCTTGTATAGCAAAATAGATTTACTGTCCTCTGAAAATAACTCAACATACAGCCGGGATTGTCTAAATAATTGGCAACAAAAGTGAGTACACCCTAAACAGCCACATGTCCTAGTCATCATGTTCATGTTTTTGTCTGCTCTACAGGACCATACAAATCTTGTATTAGAGCATTTAAAACTTGGTACTTTGAGTACAGTTCTCTCATACTGACCACTGGATGTTTAACACTGCACCTCATGGCAAAGAAAATTCTGAAGATTTGAATTAGAATCCACAAAAATTTCCTAAGAAGATCGTTAACAGCCTGAAACTGAGTTACCAGCCAGTGCTGGATAATAATGGTGCACACATATTAAGTACACTTTGGACATAGTTTTGACATGTTCACTTAGGGTGCACTCACTTTTGTTACCAGTTATTTTGACAATAATGGCTGTATAGTGAGTTATTTTTTAGAGGACAGTAAATCTGTACTTCTACACAAGATGCACATTTACTACTCTAAAATATATCTAAGTTTCATTTCTGTAGTATTGTCCCCTGAGAACATCTAATAAAATGGTTGCTGAAATGTGAGGGGTGTACTCACTTTTGTGACAATGTATTTCAAATATAAAATAGGATTTTGTCATTTTTACTGTATTTGATAGCGTTGATGAAAATGGCTTCATATTTCGTATCAAAATACTTTAGTGTTTTGTAGTTTTGTAGTTTTAAAATACTGTAAAATACTTTGTAAGAAGTCTACATCTCAAAATAAATAAGGCCTCTGATTGGTGCCTACTCAGTAATTTGCCCAAAACTTGTTGTGAACAGAACAGAAAATGTATCCCTATGAAAGAAGTGCAGGCTGCCAGATACTTTCAAATAGGTGATTATTAATAAAAAATATTTGATTGGCGAATATTGTAACCTAGTTGAAGTAGCTGTTTAGTAGGATCATGATTTTGCATTCCATTGCATGAATAACTTCTTGACACATAATATATTATTATATTTATTATTAACAATCAAATAATTAATTAGTTAGAAACTAGTTGCTATAAACACAGGTGCCATCAATCATCTTCTTATGAATGACTTGTTTGTCATTGAGTCAGTGTTGCTGATGCAAAGTAGCCCTTCGTTACCAAACACCAAATAACTAAATCAGGATACAATTATGAGTCATTTGAAAACTGTTAAACATTAAACTGTCTGTTACAGTTTACACTGATAATGTATTTAAACATTTGATCTGTTATCTCTTGGCATATGTCAGATTTATTGCACGATGAGAAAAGCTGTTGCTATCAAACATTGATTACTTAATCAACTGAGTCGGTGTCATGGTGAAGGAACAGATAAAATAGGCCACTTGATGGAAGGTTTGTAAAAAAAAAAATTAATGCTCTCTTGTAAAAGTATATTTTAGTATTTTTAAAATATAATAATACAGTAGATTATTTTGATACATGGTATGGCTGCTGTATTTTGCAGTTTGTTTTGATATACTTATAATTAATGCATTTTGTATTTAATTCAAAAATACAATTTGATGCATCTTTGCCCCACCCTAACTATAGCTATAAATAATCCATATAAAATGGCTGTTTTTTAGTATGATTTGTTTTCATATTGTGTATATTTTGTCACTGTAAATTATCTTTGTCCAGACATATTGTATTGTGAGAAGAGAGAGAAAGAGAGAGAGAGAGAGGGGGGGGGGGGGGGGTAAAACGGGGGGGGGGGGGGTGTATACAGGAAATGGGAGGATTTTTCACATTGTGTCTCCCAGCCTAGTAGGCCCAAGACAGGAAGTGCAAAAAAGGCGAGAATATAGGACACAATACTGAATGAGCTGGTTTCATTCAGCAGACGGGAAACACTAAGAAATAGCCAACTCTTTCACTCACCAGTGGGCTACAGCATACAAGTTGCTCATTATGTAAGGATATAAAGATGTTTTTTGTGCTAATTCATTTGTGTACACCAGAGAACATTAAGATACAGTAAATCCATTTTACACTACAGCACTGGTGAATTCTCAAATGCTATTGGTCAAAAGGGAATTTATTTGTTAACTGGTTCTAATAAGTTATTGCTTCTGTAGTAAAACGGGATCTGTCAGTGTATCTGAAGGATCTAGAGGGTGTCACAATAATCTAAAAATAATAACAGATTTTGGAAAAATCGACCACAGTGGGTTTTATTTAACACAGGAAATTCTTTAAAATAGATTAGTGTGTGTGTTTTCTTTTCTTATTATTGAACGACTACAGCTTATGTGATTACAGTTGCTATGGCTCACAGATATTCCACAACATAAATTGTGACTTCATCATTCATTTCCAGACATGATGAGATCAAAAAAATATGTATAATGATCGTAATTAAAAGCCCCCATTAAAACATATCCAGAAAACGTAAATGTTTAGTTGCAAGCAAGCCAAGTTAAGTTTTTTTGGCTGGACTATCAACTAAATCTGATTTAGTCAGTATCATATTATCTACCATTGACCTATTTTACTAAATGTGTAGCTAGCTTATGCCACTTAGGATTTCTTGATAGATAAATAAATAAATGATTACAATTAAATGATTGAGACCCTACAAAGATAGGGGGCACTAGGGGGGATAAAGCCTATAGGATACTTTCTATACTGATGTTATTTAAGGAAAAATCAATCCTACATCCAATTACAAAAACATTGAGTATATGTATAAAAAAGCATCACAAGTCAAGGTTTGAAACTGTTTTGGCTTTGTCTTTCCTCACAATGTCCAGCTTTTCTTGAAAAGTCCATCTTGTAAATGTCCTTGTAAGTATATCTGCAACCAAATCAATCTCTTCTCCTTTGTCATCCATTGTGGGATGGAAAAAAAAATAACAGCAGTTAAATCTACAAAAATATATATTTAATCTTGTGTTTTGAGTTTGCTACAGATGCAGTTTTGCGAGCTCTGATTAGTACGATCTTTGACCGTCCTATCAAAGCGTGTCAACGTTGTCAACGTTATTGTATGCCTGCTAGCTGGCCCTGCAAATCCAAATTTGATTGGTTAAAGTTACAGCCTTCAAGCAACATGGTTTTAAGGCTAGGGGTTGCTCACAGTGATCATTATGAAGGGCTTACGGCAGATACCTCAGACCAACACATGATGTGATCGTTGAAAGAATAAGAACTGTAATATAAGCATACACTACTTGAAGCAGAACAACCAAATAAAAAGCTACAGTATGAATCGAAGAGAATAGACAAATGGGAATAATTAAATATATTTTTGGAAAAAATATAGTGATTCTGATGCCAGCAGAGAAGGCCTTGCTGGCTCTGATGGGCACCACTGCTTTACAGTACCTGTTACCTCATATTACCAAATAGTGCATACTTTTTGTGAAAAATTTACTTCAAGAAGTTTTTGTAAAATTAGAGTATAAATGTGTGCTTCAGTGCAGTATTGTGAGCAGACAGTTGTGCATACTTCAGAACTATCTAGAACAGTGTGTAAGTAGGAAAGAACGCAGCTACGTCAATGCACGGCAGCGCGCGCGGTCAGCTGTGCGCGCCCTCGCTGTCTTTTTTTTTTTTTTTCCGCGTGTCAGAACTGCGCGTTCCCGCGTCTCACCGCTGCTCCATAAGTCGCCGCTTGACTTTTCGGCTCGGTGGAGCCGCTTTCTCATTCATATCTCACGGCAAAAAAAACGACGTCCGCTGCGGTACAAAACTCAAATTCTTTCGAAATAAAAGAGAGGAAAAGGGTGATTTTGGCGTCACACAGTAAGTATGTTTACTTTCCATACTTGGGCTTTTTTCAGTTGGGAAAAAATGTATATAATTGTAGGAAATGTTTCAGTTCAGAGTTTGTGGGTTTCGTGTGAGGGCTTGTGTCCAGACTCGAAAGTCCTGAAAACGGTTACTAAAGTGTGTAAAAGTTTTAATTTTTAGGAATAAAGTTTGGCTGGTCAGCAGGGAAAAGTCGCGTTGACGTTGAGACCAGTTTATTTTAATGCGGCTGTGTCCTAAATCAGTGGTCTCGTGCACTCGGTAGGGCGCAGAAGTCGCTTTCTGCTACAGTTTTACATAACTGTACTTTATGCATGGGATTACACTTAATGAAGTTTCGAAGTGGTCCAGGGTGTTGTTAATTATTCAGATAAACACATTCTGAATTAATTAGGGGAGAAAAAAAGAAAGAAAGAAAGAAAGCTGATTTGGAGCAGGACCCAACTACTACCCCATTAGTACTACTAATTAGACTATTATTATTATTAATCGTAATATGACTAATAATATGCAGTGATAGGACTTGAGTAGTTTTTTTTTTCCTTAAGCAGCTTTACTTTTACATTTCGGCAACTTATACCTAATTTATTATTATATATATTTTTTTGGCATAATAATATTTTACTTGTATAACATTTCAGGGGAAAAAAACGAGTTGATTGAGATCTTGTCGCGAGATCACATGTTCTCGCGAGAGTTTGAGTCGTAGTGGTCCTGTAACCGACAAATTTCCATCTAAATGTATGATGTGTAAAAATGTGAAATATTAAATAGCCTAAATGGTTAAAATCAGGGTTGCAGCTATCGATTATTTTAGTAACTTAGTATTCTATCGATTAGTCCCTCAAATAATCGGATAAGTACTACTTTTTGTTTATTAAAGAGCAATAAAAAAAACTAAATCAATTTAGTGCATGTAAATGGCATATTACATCAGAATGCAAATATATATATCTATAAATAAAAAAAAAATTTAAAAATCAATTTAAAAATACTTTAAAAACAGTAAACGCACTGTATGGTGTTTTCTTTTGTTTTAGTTTGAAATGATCCCAAACCTTGGAAACTTTGTGTTCTTTGGCTTGAATCTTCTCCAAACCTCTTCACTGTTTTCTTTCCTTCCCTTTGTTTTTCTTTCTGCAGCGTCTTCTGTGTTTACCTGTCCAGGGGTCTACTTTATTACTTTCCTTGCAAATTTTGTGATTGGGAGAAAATGCACGCCTTTTAAATCCTGTAAAGCTGCTTTGACACAATGTCTGTTGTGAAAAAGCGCTATAGAAATAAAATTGACTTGAATTCTAGCTAAACTCTGAGCCCTGCGTATGTACCAGGTGAAAACACAGATGGCACGCACAATCTTTGCGTGGTACGTGGCGAACACACGATTCTAGCCACGATTTGTGCGTTCACCAAATTTATAAATGAGACCCCAAAGCGCTCCAAAGTTTTTCGGGTGGTGCGTCAGTAATAATCGTCGTTGTGGAAACGCAGTGCTCCGTGTGTCGATTAATGGGCTGAACGAATCATCGGGGCAAATTCTGTGCTTTGATGCTTTTTTTTGTATTCGAATTATTCGAGGAATCGTTTCAGACCTAATTAATCAGCTTCTTTTGTCCCTTTAGTCATGTAGAAATGAAGATAGTGTTTTTGTTAAAGTAATATTTAAGCATAGTATTTGTAAGTGCTTGAAGGTTGTAATGATGATTATTACTACAAATAATATTATAGCTCATTTCGAAAACTTCAGCTCATTGTAAACACACCCAAAACCTGCTTGCTCAGCCGCTGAGTAATCCTTCTAATTCTTTAAGTATCATGTTGGTGTGAAATCAGTGTCTGAAATGATGCATTTCCGTGCCCTGTACACACCTGAAATCAGGTAATGTGTAGGCATGATGGGTATTCTCCCAGCAGTGATTCAGACTGATGGCATTCATAGTCTCCAGTATGTTCCAGTGAACCTGCATTTTTAGTGTATTTGAGTAAACCTTCTATGTACTGAATGAGGGTGTAAAATGCTGCAAATGTATGTGCAAGGTGTTTTCTAGCACAACTGGGTGTAAAGTTTGTCTCTTGCATGTAAATAGTCTGCCACTATTTAATAATTGATCTACAAACAATTCCAAGCAATGAAAGTTTCATGTATGATGACGGGACCTGAATATGGCACTCATATTTGACATAATTGCAGGTTTTGCCACTAGGTAATATACTGTATACTTACTGTCTGTCTTTCACACGCATCATACCTGTGTGTGAAATTTGTCTCTTTTTGTTTTTTTTTCTTTTCTCTCTAAGAGAATTGCCATAAAATGTCATTTGTTGCTCAGTAAATCTGTTTCCAAAGCAGATAATTAGTTCAAGTGAAAATGTTCCCTTTAGCACAATTTTTAAAAGTAGAGTTTACACAAAGCTGAAAGGTTGAATACACTTTTATTTTTGGACCTCCTGTTGTATGCACAGGTTTGTGCAGCCCTGGCCAAATTCCAGGTTTTTTTTTTTTTTTTTTTTTTTTTTTTTTTGCTTTAAGTAAACACAACCTCTGCATCTTTTTTTTAAGTGACATTGAAAGTGTTCCTATTTTTATATATATACTTTTATAACATACAAGAATGGTAATTATGCAATGTGTAAAAGCTTATGCACTTTTCCAGTGCATAGTTTCAGAACTTGTCACTTGACCTCTTATTCTGAGCTGACTGAGGATGCCTACTGTATAACACAGCATTTTGAATCAATATATTGAATTGTAAAACAAAGTGCTTCCAGTTCACGATTTCCACTCTCCAGAATTGTCCTTTAAAAACTGTGGAAGTCAAGACACAGCCCCAAATAAATTAGAACATAAGTTGGTTAGTGGTGACTTCTCATTAAGGGTCAAATTCTTGAATTTGCTTGGTCATATGTCCTTGTTTAACAATGAATACCATGTACAGTAGGTGTTCTTTAGTGAATCCTTCTGTAAGGAAATGCAAAACATTTTGAAAGATGACTTCAGTATGTCTCCTCTTTTTTTCTTAGTATTAACTCAAAAGACCTTTGCAGTCGTGACTGTCTACATCCACAGCATTAGTGATTACAGGAACTCGCTTGCTTCGCAGGCATTCCACAGGGTAAGACCTGATAACAGCACGACATGTTCTTTTGTTTAAAAAATATTGTAAACATTACCAAATTCCTGTACCCTAAAAAGAGTTAAACAGATAAGAACAGTGTGAACAGTGGAAATGCTTTGCATCAGGCCATAATACTACAACCTGGAGTTTTCTAATCTGGACAGGTTTAATGTGAAGCTGACTGCACTAGATTGGATATACAGCATTGACAGTACAGTGAATCGTGTGCCACTTGGAAGGTGTGTTGGAGGTTTTAAAAACAAGCTCAAGCCGTTAGATAAAAATGCATGAGGAACGTGGTGTTGTTTTCCACGTCTGTCTTTTCCCTTTGAGGCCTTTTATCACTGCCTCGAAGTCTTTTCACTTGAGCAAGTTACACATTTTTGTATTTATTTCTACTCCTGCTGTTTTTCCTTCTTAAATGCTCCTTTCAGGAGTCGTACTGGGTGTGTTCCAGAAGGAAATAAAAAAACGCAGGGATTAAGAGGGCACGATCTGTACCATTTACAAATCCGTTGCTCGAGTCATTCCAGAGGGTGAGTCTGAGCTGAAATTGAAGTGTGTTTGTGCTCAGAAGGATTACTGTGAGAAATAAACAGTGTGGTTGCTGCTGTTTGGGTGGCGGTTCATCCTGCTATTCTGGTCTTCACTGAAAGACAAGTGAAGTTGCAGGAACTAGTTTCGGGACTAGTAACGGTTGAATAACCGCATAAACAATGTTTTTACACAGCACAAACAAAAAATATGAATCTTAATACGTTTTAAGATAAACAAATCGATTAGTTTATTTGCTATCAAATCAGTTTTCATTGTCCTGCTGTTTACTGAATGCTTAATTTAAGTTCAAATGTATTGATTATTCGTTAAGAAAATTTTGCTTCAGAAATACCCAACAAGAACACAATTCAACAATAAATTCAGTTTATTACAGTATGTGAACAAATGCATGTAAAACTGCAAAAAAATTACACTTTATTTACCGGAGATCATCAAGCCAAATATTCTGCATGAGTCTGCACGGATACCCATAGTTTGTGAGTTACAGTATTGTGTTCTTAAGCAAGTCAACCAAACTTTGTATTACATACAGCATACAGCAAATACAAATTGCTTGACATTGGAGATTTACATTGTAGGTGGTGTTTGTGTGCTGGTTTTACACAATACACATTTATTAGGGCCTGTGCAGCGATCTTGTCTCCGGATTGTTTCTGAACATCATAATTTATTTTTGCTGAGTCTCCTATAAACACACACACTTGTCTGTAAGTGCTCACTGTAAGAGCATGTTTTCACAAGTGGTGAAAGTGCTCAATAGAAACGAGATAGAAGTGTATGCTTTTGGCTGCACCATACCAGCAGGTGGCACTGTGCTTGTCTCTCCTCTTCCTTTCATGCAATCTTACTACTGTCTGCTGGTGGCTCTCCCCATTCCAGCTTTAGCAGTGTGTTGCAGACATGAACAACACCAGTCTCATCACATTATCATTGTAGTTAATATATTGGGCAATTTTTGTTTTGTTGTTTGTTTTTTTGTTTTTTTTTAACTATTATTGTAGTCTGACTTTCTGCCATCAGTTTTTCACTGCTTTATTTAATATATAACTTAATGTATATTTATTTATATTTTTCTTTTTTTAATCTGTTGCTGTGAGCACCTGCAACCAAACAATTTCCCAATGGGATCAATAAAGTATTCTGAATTTGATCTGGGGAATTTAGGAAATATTCGAAGTTTAATACTTACCGGGAATGTATGGGAATTGATTAGAAATGTGGGGAAAAGTGTATATAAACACAATCATATACAAACATAGGTATAAATGGATTTTTAAAAAATGTAATTTTTTTATAACCATTGATTTAATTGTTAGAATATGTATGTTACTATGTACGTTTTAGACATACATGTATGTAATGTTTATGTAATTTACGTGAATACTCGCCAAGATGGACATTTTTCCGATTTTATTTTGTGTGCCGGATTCAAGAAATGATTTGTTGTGTTCTGGAGAAATGCACAGAACAGAGGGTGTGGGTTCAGTAACCTGCAGTAAGTGTGATTGATGAATGTGCAGGGTAGAAATTCAATTGAAATTGAAATTCATAAAATGCTTTCAAATTTCCAGTTTATTCCCATTAGTTCCCCTGAAAAGTTTCCAGTCATGAACATTTCTGGAATTTTGCAACCCTAACAATCGTACAACTCATAAAAAACAGGGCAGAAAAGTACAGAACATTGGTGCTCAGTGGTCTGTAGACAGTAATGATGTGTGTTGGCTAACACATTAATTCCTTTTTTTGTAGTATTTTATTTATTAATTTATTTAAATGTGCTCATGGAAGACAAGATCCAGTGATGCAGACTGGGTGCGATTTATCAACCATTTCTTTGGAGTAAGGCCGAGACTTTCTGATTTGCAATAGTCTTTACAGAAGTAAAAGGAGTGGAGATGTTTGTTGGTACATGTTTAAACACCCTGTGTTTTGAATTTTGTTTGTTTTTTAAGTTGCATTCAGTTTTGGGTGGGTAGGGCAGAGGCAAAGTTTCTATTTAAAAAAAGCAGCTGTGGGAAATATGGAAAGCAGATGTGGAGCTGCAACACAGCATGACTGCTTCTGTTCTAGTGTGTGCCCATGCCTGGACATTGTGCTGGAGACTCTGAGTCACACTGGATGTGACGGTGTTCGTTCAGAATGCTCTGCGCTAGGAACCATCTTATACACACATACACGCCCCAGTTACGATGAGCCCTATGATTATGGTGCTTCCCACCCATATTACTGGGTGTATAATTAGATCCTAAAATACACACACGTGTGTGCGCACGCCCCGGGCATGTAAGGACAGTCATGCCACTTGATTTGTCCATGTCTGTCTTTGTCTGTTTGTTGTCTTTTTGTTTTTGTTTTTGTTAAACTTATGTCTCATTGCCTTTGTATATATCAGTCCCTGTCTTTCTGCATTTACTTCCCTCCTTCTGTCTCATCTTCCAAGTGTTTCTGTCTCACTGTGTCTGTTTCTGAATTTCTCTCTTCCTGTTTCTTCCTTCATCTGACCATCTGTCTGGCTTTCTGGCCTCTCCCCTTACTCCCACGTTTTAATGAGAAATTTGTGTCTCTTTCCATGTGTGTTTCTGTCAGGCTCAAAATAATTTTCCTAACTCGCTACACCGTCTTTTTCCACCCATTCAGAGTTCCTTGATTGTGTCCTCTCTGATGTAAAGTTTGGAAGTCAGATTTGGCCTGATGTCTTTAAATGAAGACTGTGGTTTTGGTTGCTCAGGTTCACTAGTGTGTGTGTGTGTGTGTGTGTGTGTAAAAGCTGTTAGCTGCTTGTGAACTTTATATGCAGAAGGCATATTTGTTAATAAGTAGACATACACCTGGATAGTAATCATATCTATTGCTTGTGGGTTAGGTTGATGATTTCCATCAGCTGTGAAATTACAATCCTAGAAAGGAATGAGGCAGAAGTTTGCCTTCCCACAAGAAAACCACCCTAAGCATACTGCCAAAATACACTCTAGTGGTTCAATTGGTTCTTGCGCCAATAATAAAAATCTACATCGGGACCTAATCGTTGCTGTTCATTAGCAGTGTCTGCTAAATTTGCTAGAACTTGAACAATTTAGTCAAGTACAATGGGCCTTTACTAGGGTCGCAACACTCCAGGGATCACATGCACACAGCACACTTACTGCAGGGCTACTTAGGCCACACCCCCTACATGTACTGTGCATTCTTCCATAGATTATTTCCTAAATCCTGCTCACAAAATAACGTCAAATGTCCATCTTCAAAAATGTAATTTTTAAGATCAAAAATGAATTTCAGCCGATGACCAAATAGAATGTTTATATTTGTTTGTATACAAGTTTACATTTTCTGATTTTTTCTTATTAATTGCTTCACATTACAGTAAATTCCCATAAAATCCTAAGTTTCCAACTCATCATATTTCCAAAATTCCCCAGAATAAGTTCCCATGGAAGGTTTCTTGATATTTACCACCCCTTTACAACCCTAGCCCCAACATCAGGATCCAGATGTGCAGGTGATCGACATATCCAAGGAAACCTTCAGCTGTAATTATTGACCTTGTGTAACAAATCTTTATTTATATATTTATATATATATATATATAATATATATATATATATAATAAATATATCTTCTTAAGTAATTGTTTGTCAAAGGATTCAGGAAATGTTGTATAAATCAAAATAACGCTCATTTAAATTCCAAATGGTACCTTTACAAAAGTATTTGCACCCCTCAACAGTTTTATGCAACACTTGATTAGAATGTTGTGTAGTACTTCCAATGTACATACAAGTACTAAATAGTCAGCTGGACTTTTGACTTCAGTGACAGGTGGATATAATAAGATAAGAAGGGAGTAGGCTGAAAGAGTCTAAGTGCATTAGAGGGAAAAATTAAATGGTGCTGAGGCTCGGAGTATCAGGGTTATTACTTATTACTGAGATTTGATTTAGTTTTTATACAAAAGCAAACATTTGCTTTAACTTTAATGTCACATGTCCGGCTTTTGTAAATGAGTGACAGCTGGGTACATGATTACAGCTCTGTATCTTTTTTTTTTTGCAGAGAAAAGCTTCTAAAGTTCTTTATTAGGGGTGTGTCTGTATGTATCCAGGTGAAAGAACCATGACCTGCTCCAGAGCTGAAGACAATAACAAGCTGTAAATCAGCATGTGTACCAAGTCTGTGAGAGTCCAGGATTGTGCAAAATCCTAGAAGTGCAGATGCTCACATTAAAAATAGTCCGACCTCCCTTTGAAAATCACATTGCGATTTAAAATATGGTGAAAAATGATTGTGTGTAAGCCCAGGCAGGGAAACAAATCTCCACAATTTATGATTTATAAAGTTGGGAAGTTGTATATCAGTGTTTAAGGGATTCGACCCTGGATTGGAAAGTCACAAGTTCAATTCCCAGCACCACAAACCTGCCATTGCTGGGCCCTTGAGCAAGGCCCTTAACCCTCAACTGCTAAGTTGCTCTGGATAGTTGCATCAGCCAAATACTGTAAATGTAGAGTGTGGTAGAAAGTATGCTATCTGTAATAATAATAATATAAGCTAGGTCATGGATTTCTTTCAGTGAAAATAGTTGACAGGTCTGGTAAAATATCATCATACAGTGTAATGTGTGAGACTTGATGTAATATATATTGCTTGTGTCTTTTTGAGCTTTAACTCAATCATTTTAACAGCACTTAAAATATATATATTCAAAAAAAAATTTTATTATCATTATTATTGTGATCAACATTTGAATATTTCACATTTTTAAAACAGTTTTTATAAAAATGCCTGCTTGGGTAAATGATGTATAAAATCATAATAATTTTCCTTAAGATCTACTTAACAGTTCTACTTCATCCATTTCATCATTCTTTAATGAATGTCTTCATTCCTTCCATCCTTCATTCATTCATTTACTCCCTCAATATGTGGATTTGTCTGGATTTTCTCCTTTCAGTAAATTTTTGAAGCTGGACATAAAACGTTAGCGCTGTGGATTTTAAGAATCAAGATTTTAATTTTTTTTCCCCCAGTTTCACTGCAAGTTGCATGCTGCATATAACTATGTGACACAAAAAATCTTAAATCTTGCGATCTGCCACTTTATATGTTCCTGAGGAAACTCAGATCTTGACCATGTTCCACACGTGTGCACCGAACGTAAAGCAGTGGAAATTGATGATCCAAAGGATCTGTATTTTGAAATGAACTCTTCTAGCCTTGCTGTATGTCCCACAAATGTCCATTTTAATCGACCGTTTAAGATTGGCACCATATTACACACGTTACATGGAACAGTACCATCCCCATCACTGTTGCTCAATTTCCAAAGAAATTAAACACGTGACAATCAAGCCACCAGAGATATCCTGCTTTAATCAAGACTGTCAAGTCCTATCAGGTGGCATTGCAGTAATTGTCACATCAGTGATGATATGGGTCATGCTTTATTTAGACCCTCACTCTGAGAATGCTTAGCTTGTACAATGCCTCGTGTATGTGGCGCTATCACCATTCCACCTATTGGAGGCTGTATAAAAAGCTTTCTTGAGATGTGAGACTGGAGAAGGGTGAAGAATTTTGTTTGTCGTAACCCAATACTTTCACAACACCTGAAGCATTGTGATGTTATTTCTTGATAGGGGATTAGTAGGAACTTCGTTCTTTGTTTAATACAAAGATTCATTCATTCCAACACAGTAAAGATTAACTTATCTACGTGACCTAGCAGGGTTTTGTAAAGGAGTGTTAGTCGATTCCGAGTGAAGGACTTTAGACTCGATCTTTATCATTTTTTTTCCATAGAAGAGATGCTAGTTTTATCAGGGGTGTGTCTGGGTGTTTCCAGGTGATTGGGGCATGATCAGCTTGAGCTATAAAATCAGTAGCAAGCTATAAAAGCAGCGCATGCACCCAGCCTGTGAGAACATTGGATTATCCGGAATCTAAACGAGCATTAGGAGCAGCTTTTTTCTGATGTCATACCCCACTGTCATTGAGAGCTTACGGGCTATGTGGTCGTTAAAACCTGGAGAGTGGCTATATAGCAGGAGACAGGGACCAAATAAATATATTGCAGAAGTAAACTTTGCCTTCGGATTGAAATTTGGAGAAGAACCTCAATAGACATTGATCTCTGCGGCTGTAAGGTGTTGCTTATGTTTTAATATAGGCTATCTGACTGAACACCAAGGTCGCCAACGCAGCAGCTGATATCAGACAGCTGTAACTCGCACCAGAAGATAGCATTACAGTCTCCCTGTGGAGGACGAACAGGTTGAATGTCCCCCGGAGGACTTGATGTGCAATTGGGTGTTACCTGAAAGTGTTTTGTGTTGGTCGCTGAGATCATGTACGTGCTGTGTACACTGCTGCTGCTGTCCATCCAGAACCTACTGAAACGACAGAAGGCTGTCAAGCCTAATGAAGCCGAGGCAGCAGAGTACATTGAAAAACCGAGGGAAAAATCACTCTATATACAGCACAAGAAAGTGGAAAATCCTGTCGGGGGTGGAACCCAGGACAGACGCAGGTCATGCACCAAAACCCAGCTGGAGGTCCTTGAAAAGAGAGCAGAAGCCCAGGTGAGAGAGTGACTAATCCTGTGTGTGCACACATTAGTGTTGATGCAGATAAACAAATGAGCAGCTTTACTATAATTGTCAAATAGTAATTGTCTGGTGTTCCATGATGCTGATCTGGCATACATTTATTAAAGATATGAGATGAAAATAGATTATGTAGTGTTGGTGTGATTAAGTAATAGCATTTCAGTATGTGTTCAGTGAGCCTGGTTATGGGTAGAGTTAAAAATTTCAGTCTATTACAGTATACATTATAGGATTAAAGGAGCTAATTAAGACTACATGTGGAATGCGATGCTCAAAAAGCACTTTTCAAACTTATGACCAGTAGTTCACAAATGTATGGCAAAATTGTGTATGTCAGTACATGTGGAGGGAACTTCTGTATTTCTGTAACTGTCAATCCCAATACAAGTGGTATGGCATTTGCATCTTTCTGTTCCAGTGAAGGAGGTGTGGCTTGTGTATCTGTAAGACTCACTGAAGGAGGTGTGGCCTGTGTATATGTAAGACTCACTGAAGGAGGTGTGGCCTCTGTATTTGTAAGACTCACTGAAGGAGGTGTGGCCTGTGTATCTGTAAGTCTCACTGAAGGAGGTGTGGCCTGTGTGTCTGTAAAACTCACTGAAGGAGGTGTGGCCTGTGTATCTGTAAGACTCACTGAAGGAGGTGTGGCCTGTGTATCTGTAAGACTCACTAAAAGGAGGTGTGGCCTGTGTATCTGTAAGACTCACTGAAGGAGGTGTGGCCTGTGTATCTGTAAGACTCACTGAAGGAGGTGTGGCCTGTGTATCTGTAAATCTCATTAAAGGAGGGGTGGCCTGTGTATCTGTAAGTCTGACTGAAGGAGGGGTGGCCTGTGGATCTGTAATTCTCACTGAAGGAGGTGTGGCCTGTGGATCTGTAAGACTCACTGAAGGAGGTGTGGCCTGTGTATCTGTAAGTCTGACTGAAGGAGGGGTGGCCTGTGGATCTGTAATTCTCACTGAAGGAGGGGTGGCCTGTGGATCTGTAAATACCAGGGAAAAGGGGAAAGTGAACATGGAGCTATTTAAGCCATGGTGCCCACATTTACTGTAAAAGAAAAAAGCTTTAAACATCACAGAGGGTAAAAATAAATGTCTTGCTGTGGAATGTTGTGTATAATGGCTTTATGTATTGAATGACTTGTATGAGTGATATGGGTGAGATGTGGTAAGAAGTTAGTGATCTGTGTTTGAGGAAAGTTAAAGGTGAAAGGGATAAAGTTACAGAAACATTCAGAACTCTGATCTGTGGAATTGTTGTTCTTTGGCCCTGGTGTTCTGTGTTAAGCGTAGGTAGTTCGATTCTCTGGAGTGTGTGAAATATCCAGAGAGAGAAAGAGAGAGAGAGACGGACGTTGAGTGCTATAACAAGCACTGACAGGTTAATCTGATTTCTTCAAGTAAAGCACTCTTCATCTCTATCCAAATCTCCCCCTCACACATGCCACTGAACTTTTTTAGGTTTCTATTTGCATCAAGATTCGACTGTAACCCTGTTTCTAGCCAGTTTTTGCATTTTTGGTTTTTGCTATCCATATTGCAACAGGACAAAAAACATGTGTGTTTCAGGAATATGCTGTATATGTGTGTACTGTATATATGTATACAAACACAAGAATTGGAGAGAAATGAATAGGTATATTGACAGTAGTTCAGATTTTATGTGTCCCAGTGTAATTGTCAATAAAGTCTTCATGTGCTGATATTAAAGTGACACTAAGATTTGCGAGTCCAGTTTTTAAAAGATAAAGTTTTACTAGGATATGCCATGGATTTACAATTTTATGCTGCATGTATGGGGTGAAGCTGAACTGCATCATGATTACAAGCTGTAAAATACAGTAAATCATCAGATACATCGGTGACCTGTAGCATAGAGTTCAGTCAAGTGGCAGTTGTAGGGAAAGAGCTGGCACTGAACCTGCTGATCCTAGTGTGCCTGTGATGAATCAACAAGGAGGAATGGGAGGAGGTTGAACGGTTTTCATTTTTCCCCAGTTTATGCAGGGTTTTCATTTCATACACCATGAAGCTGCCAAACTACACTGTGATGGAGTTAGTGTTTACTGTATGTTTTACAATTCCTTGTCAAATATACGGTAGAATTGTTTCTCCACTTGTTTGCATATTAAATTTTTTAAATGGTAATGTACATCTCTTGAATGAGCATGTCAGAAGTGAACAAATCACTAGCATAGACAAAGCACATGGTAATTCTCCTCTGATTTCCAACTTTAGCAACAAACCTAAGGGTATGAAAGTGTCCACAAGAGGCAGCTTTCTGAACTCAATAAATAGCATGGCTTTGCACATTACTTTTTTTTTTTTTTTAAACACCTGAATCTCTCATAGGGAAAATGCTCCAGCTTAGCTTGGATTTCTCTTAACTGTTTGTGTTTGTAACCCAGTTACTGAGCAGTGGGAGGCATGCGGGAAAGTGTTTCAGGGGACGAGGAGGAAGACATGCCGAAGATAATGTATTGTATACTGTACACAATAATGTGACCAATTCTCCAAGTTCTTTCTGAAGAAGTACTGGTGCAAACAGTGCAAGACAGACAACACAGGACAGTGTAGGACAAATACACAAAACACAAAATAGCAGTGCAGTGTGTAAGAGAGTACTGAGTGAAGATTGTAATTAAACAAAATGTAAACAAAAAAGCAGTAGCAGCAGTCAAAAAGATGTGCAAAATAAGCGTGTAAACAGTATTCATTATTATTTAGATAATCTTTTCAAAACTGCAAGAAATATGCTCAATCAACAGGCGAAGGTTTTTTAAAGGAGCATGATTTTTGTGGCGATTTCAGCCGAGCGATACGGTACATGGACCGTGTTGATTATGGAGCAGCAGTTTCGTCAATAAAGCATAGTTTGTACACAATTATGGCAGAAATTCTTCTCTTGTAAGACAGTGTTCAGGTCATCTTCATGGTAGAATAAAAATTGCATGCTTTATCCTGCATGTCTCAAATTGCACTCCTGGTGCACTAATTCTGTATATTCTCAACCAGATGTTCTGCGTTTCAGTGTTTGAGGACAAAAGTAGGCTGTCATGTGACCACAATGTGCGCTCTTTAATAGCATAGTAGGAGGATCAAAGCATCTTCTGTAGTTAAAATATTTATTTCTAGCTAATCAAGGGGAGAATTGGAGAAGAGGTGAAGAGGAAGGGGTGGCGATGTTCAGTGATGCTGCTTCCATTTCCGTTACTAAGGAACAGTGTGTTAGCAAGAAGGAAAGTGTGTGTGTGTGTGTATGTGTGTGTGTAAGAGGGAAAGAAGAGGGAGGGGAAGAGAGTGAGTTAGTAAAAAGAGGAGGAGTGCAGCAGGAAACTGGTGGCAATGTGACCGTGCATGGTGTGTGTACAGTCAAAGTGTGTGTGCTCGTCTCCATGGCGGTGATGGAATGAAGAAAGCCGGGAGGTGAGTACAGCTAGACGCTGATCCACTCTATCGTTTGTTGCCTAAAATGCCGCTTGCTTTTAATTATATCATCACTGAACCTTTTATTATCAAAATAATATGTAGTGTGCGATCTTGACTTGCACTCGAACAGCACGCTGCTTTTTTTCTCATCTCGTGTAAACTTCTCATTGTGTCTGTGTGTGTGCACAACTGAGACAAAGGCTGATGGGTGATAGACTGCAGATGGCAGCAGCCTGCTGGTTTCGTTATGGTGCACCATAGTAGGGAGTGGATCGTGTGTGTGTGTGTGTGTGTGTGTGTGTGGGTGCGCATTGAATAATTGATGGTTATGGCTCGTCTAATGTAATGCTCTTTGTCAGTTGTAGCTCTCCTGTCTCTCGCCACAGCCTCTTAACTGATTATAACATTCCAGTGGAAGTTCTGCTGCCTTTTTCCTAATAACAGAATGACTTGGGCATTATTATTCACTCAGTGCAACAGAACAAACATATTGCAACATTGGGATTTTATCGTGTAAGGAGTTAATTGTGTCCTATGACAGAGTGTGTGTTATATATATATATATATATATAAGATAATGTAGACTATATTGTGAATATATTGTGAATATATTGAAATATGTTTATTACACTGATGTAAATGAACCACTAATTTCATATCATGCATGCAAAAAATTGCTGCTTAAATAATGCTCTTATTCTGTGGCCTAATGGGAGAAGCTAAAAGAAGATTCATATTAAGAATATTGCAAGAAGCAAAAACCCTTAACAGTGAGATTATTGCTGTGCTGTGGATCAGGCTGCTTCACTCTATAATTTATTTTTGCTGTCCTGGAAATGAGCCCCACAGGTTCTTGACCTATTCATCGTTTATTATTTCAAAACAGGAGGTATGGGAGACTTGCAATGTTTGCATTTCAATTCATTTCTAGAGCAGTGGAACTGCAAACTGGTTTTCATGTGAGAGAAGAATGATGTAGGATAGCTCAATAGTATGTGCTCACAGGACATTTGCTCAGCAGGTTGAACAACCAGAGGGAAAAGAATTACTGACATGCAGAATGTGTTTTTTGTTTCAAGGTGATGTTGCAACACAAAGAGTCATATAAACTCGTAAACCGCACAGCGTCGTCACTTCACACGTCAACCTAGCAAGAGAAAATAAATGCTAGCTAGACTGGAATACCGTTTACTTGCAATGTGTGATAGACTTGTGTTTTATTTTATGATGTACTACATTAGAAACATTGTTAAGATTAAGGCTACAAAGACAGCCCCTTTACTGGAATTACTTTGCTTGTTCTTTTCCCTTTATCCAATCAATGCACAGATCTAGTAACACACTTTTCAAGACTGGATACTGTCCATGGGAATAAATAGGAATGAACTGGGACCTTTGTTTAAAACTTCCTTGTGCTGTGTGTAAGCTAATGTGCAATGAAATTGTACTTGCAAGTAAATCAAACTCAAAAATACGTTAGTCTGCATGCATTTCAACTTATGATCAAACAAACTGTTTATTTTTTTAAATGTTTATATGTCATACAGTTTATATAACCTTCCCAAATTTCTATTTAATTTCCATAAAATACTGGTAAGTTTCCAACTTGAAATATTTCTAAAATTCCCCAGATGAAGTTTCCATGAAAATTTTCTGGAAATTTACCTGAAATCTTCCGCTTCTTTAAAACCCTACGCATAATACATCAATACAACTTTTTAACATAAATACATTCACATTTTTTTTCTCCGAAGCCTAAATAGATTCATCTTAATGTTCATATGTACTTGTCAATTTGAACACTTGATACTATTTGCACTTCTGGTAGACGCTAAACTGCATTTTGTTGCTGTGTGCCTGTACTATGCACTGACGAAGATCTGTCTGTCTCTAACTGTCTGTCATAAACACGTGTATGAATTACTGCAGGTTTTTGGTCAATATTGCTCTAGAAGCTACAAATGCCATTTCAGTCCAGTGAAAATGCTGAATATTTTTTTGTTTCACTGTATGTTGTACTGATCAGTGCCTCAGTTTTGTAGGTGCCTCATACACAAGTTTTGTAGCAATACTTATGTTGACAATGTTAAATTGACGTCATGAGGAGCTTATGTTTGTGCAGGTATTCGTGCTATGATGTTGCAATAGTATTTTTAATGCTATGTTAACTGAGGTAAAAGGTTGTGTACCTTCTGATCGCTGGAGTGGCACAGTTGCATAAATTATTAGAATGATTTCTTCAAGGCATTAATTGTCTTTCAGGAAGTAGAAATGTATAGAACGTTCTACCCGATGTGCTTTTTTTAGTATCGAGGTGCCGTCTCTGCGGTCTGGGAAGCTGCAAGCTTTTTCTGTGCTGAAACTCAGTCACGTTCTCATTCTCCTGAGAGTAACCCGACTCTACACTAACAGAGAAGAGAACAGAGGTGCTGATCCAGGAGAGAGTGTGTGCTGAATGCATTTAGGTCATCGAACGATAAACAGCTCCATAACATTAACCTCGTTACGTCCAGGTGAACTCTCAGGAATGTTGCAGCCCTCTAATGGTCAGCGGTGAAAAATCACACAACGCTTTAAAGCTGTAAGGCTCTTTTATTGTTTAACCTTAACATTCTAATCAACTGTTTATTGCCTTTCAATCAGCAGGCTTTTTTGTTTTTAAGAAAAACAATACACACAGCCAAATATAAATTTCTATTACTACTATATTTATTATTATTATATAATTTATGACTACTATATACCTCTTCTCATCATTTGCTCTAAACTTAATTACTAATAAATAAATAAAATTATTATTAAACTATTATTAAAATGAAGTATGTTTCCTATTGCTGGATTTACATTCTATTACTTATATTTAATTAAATTAAAAAAACTCTGTTATAAAAGAATTTTCATATCACATTGGAAATGTTTGCCTAAGCATAGTGAAAAATCCCAAATTTGCACGTATAATACCCTCCGCTCTTCTGTTAAGATGTTTCACTAGATTTTAACAGGTTCTTCTGCAGATTTGTGTTCATCAGATCCAAGGGTGTTTATTAAAGTCAGGTACTGATGATGAGGTCTGGGGTTAATTCAGTGTTCCACTTCATCCCAATGGTGTTAAGTTTGGAGAAGAACCACGTATAGCAGGAAAGCCAGGTGTCCCAATACTTTTGTCCATATAGTGTATAAGCGAATAACCAAATGTGGTTTGAGATGAATATATGAGAATCTTGAACCATGATCAACTTCAAGCTTCAGGGTTTTTCTAACTGTTCAGCAAATTTTGTTGTTCAAAATGTATATATTTTTTGATGGGTCCTTAGCGAATGATTCTTTACCCCATCCACTCGGCAAAGACCTTACAGATAGGGGGAGCTGTTGACTGCTTTAGTGCTTTTTTGGAACAGGTGCTACCGCTGATCTGGATCTGGCCCAGGTTGTCTGTTCTGATTCGCCCTTGACCACAGTATGAGGTGGAGGGAGAGTGGAGGCCATCTGGTGATAGGTTTAAAGGATTATGGGTAATCAGGAGTGCGAACATGGAGCAAATGCGTCTCATCAAACGATTTTCCATTTATTTATTTTTGTTTATCAAACTGCTCTTTTTTTCCCACTGCTTCTTTTACTGTAATGGAGTAGAAGCCGGGTTGCCGTTTCAGTAGGAAAGATGTTTGGTTGGGTCGGATCACTTTTTCACAAAGGCTGGAGGGAGAAAAATTGCTATGTCCATACCGCAAATTACCGAAAAACAGGAAAGAAGGTGTGTGTGTGTGTGTGTGTGTGTGTGTGTGAGAAGAGAGAGACTTGTGACTTCTAATACCTTAGCGTAATCAGATAGCAGGTGTATTATGTTTTTATAAAAAAAAAATTTTCATTAAATATCAAGTCTCTTGTAATATGAAGTTATGAAATCAACTAATTAGTATGTTTTAGTCACCATGCATTTACTGTATGAGTAGAATATATAATGTTGTTCTCTCTCATCGCCAAAGTGATTCAAGCTGAGCGCTTGTGTAGCTCTCAGGCATGTTATGCTCAATTCTGCAGGAGCCAGCATAAAGCATTTTCCTGCTTTTGTTCCGACTGCTCTGTTCAGCTTCTTGTTATTCAAGCGGATTTTAGTAATGCAAGTGAAACTCATCATTTTGTTTGTTTTATTTTTTTATTCTTAAACATGCTACAAAAGGGTTTTTGCACACATTATGTGGTGCAGTATTATTTCCAATGCTGCTGCCCCCAGTGGATTTATTATGGTATTACATGGGATTAAGTGCTAGTGCAGTTTTTCATTTCCTACATAGTATTTATACTACTCCTCGCACTACCAGCGTTACGTGTGTTATTTAGTTACAGATCATGGAAGCCTGTTTGTGTTTTTTCGAATGTGCAGTGGGATACTGCAGTAGGTAAATGCACTAAAACAGGGGTCTTCAGTCTCCTCGACAAAGGGCTACTGTAACTGCAGCTTTGCATTCCTGACATTCCACACCTGTTTCCAACAATTTATGGTGCTAATTTTGGTCTTCTGTTAAATATTAGGCGCTTCAGATCTTTGATTGGAAATTAAACTGGCATCTTGGTGCATAGGACCAATAGGAGATGCCCTGGTTTAGGTTAAGAGTGATGATCATGTCACAGCATGGCTTCCACAGTATCGTAACGATCCTGGAAAATCTGTCCTGCCAGTTGGATTGAAAGCAACAGCACCTCAGGCTTTTCCTGTTTTTGTTATAAACTTGCAAATGAGCCGTGTTGTCATGTGTGTGAGTGTGTGATTGTATCTCTCCCTATGCTTGCATGTCCCTGTGTGTCCATTCCTGAAAGGCTGGTTCTTCACAATCTGGTTTTTTTCCCTACATTTTTCTGTGTGTGTGTGTGTGTGTGTGTGTGTGTGTGTGTGTGTGTGTGGATAAAATCTGTGATCGGTATTCTGATTAATCAGAACCGTATTGCTCTGGAATCTAAGAAATTCCTTGTAGCAAGGAATCATGGGAAACATTGCCACCTGCAGAAGAGGTTCCATGCTCTGTTGCATATAAAGGTTGAACCGGGCACGCGACAGCAAAGTCATTCTTTCTCTTGCTCTCTTTCTTTTTCTCTTTCTGTTAGCGGTACACTCTGCTTGGCCCGGCGGTCATGTTTAGCACAAGGAAGACGTGGGACCTCGGCCACACCCCCTGCCTGCAGGAGCTCTGGAACACAGACCTTTCATTGGATGGTGAGTGCGCTCACGTGCTTTCGCTCAAACCAGTGTGTCGACATTTTTTTGATGACAAGCGTGTGTGTGAATGAAAGCGAGAGGAGGGTAGGTGTGTGCGGTTGTCTAGCTCAGTCAGAGAGGAGAGGAGAGGATAGGAGGACAAGAATGCGACAGAAGGAAAGGATATCAGGCTGAATATGGGGAAAAGCATTTACACGTATTCCAGGTAAAGCTCTGGCTCGATTTAGAATGAAGGAGTTTGTTAAAATTCTGAATGAATGTCGATTAATTTTTGTCATTTTAAAGCTGCTAATGTTAACGGTAGTGTCGGTGACATGACACACTAAAATATTTGGCTCATAGTGTTCTTCGTCATGGTTTGTTCAGAGCTGTCATTTCCCCCCGTTTTTAAATCGGAAAGCGGGTTTCTTGAATAACGTTCTTGACCGGTGATCCGCTGAAGGACATGCAGTTCCTCTCCGATCATTGGCTCGGGAGTTACCAAAATTAAATCGCATATATGTCGCATGTAAGGACCTCGGAGGAGTCGGTCCATCTAGACCAGTGTTCTGAGAAACGGCATTGCAGCTGCAAAAACATTTCCCGCTGGCATGACGACTTTGAGAGCATGACGACCTGCTGCATTCATGAGTCGCGTTTCCTGCATTTGCAAAAAAGATAAAGATAACAAAATATAAACAGTTCTATATAAACAGGCAAATATTAATATCAACAAGAATGATCTGAGTGCCATCATGTCTTTACACTGTATGTTCACATATTCGTACTAAAATCCCTTGTACTTCAGCGCTGTGTCACCATTTTTTTTTTTGTTAGTTTTTTTCTTTTTTAATCATCAAATTTGTAAACATACGCAACAATGGCAGGGCTGTGAAAAAGAAACTCGGTTAGCGCAGTGTCACTGTGGCTACTCAATCTGTGCGGGAAACACGTAGTGCATTGTTAAATTTTAGTTTTGCACATGCGTAAAATCGCCACCACTTCCATTTTTACGTCTCGCGATATGGATTCTTTTGCGCTTCATGTCCAGCTTCATTTAAAGCAGAAAATCCTGAACATTCTGCATATCGAGGGAGCGAATGAATGAAGGATAAAAGGAATGAAGACATTTGCTAGTATGCTGAAATGCACACACACACTGTATTATACACATCTGTATTACCCAAATGGGGTCTTACAAATTTCTTAATTCTTACAAAGTTTTTATTACATTTTTCCATTTACTAGAATTTTATGTAACTAATTTAATCGATTACTCAATTAACGTGTACGTTACACTTCTAATGTACACCTAGAATATACAATTATAGCGGCCTTTTGTGACGATTACTTGACACATTGCACAAGACAATATTGTACGATTTGTATAACAGCATGTGTGATTTATGCGAATGTTCGGCATGTCGGATTAAATAACATTCCTCTATAGATAAACGTGTTGATAAAAGTCTTAGAGAAATCAGGATTTTGTAAACGTTATTCAAAGTGAGCTGAAAAATCGTTCTGGTCTCTGAGCGCCACCATATTTCTAGCTGTCCCATGAGTTTTGCACAATCTTCGTATCACAGCAGCTGTCAACACACTGACATTCCAATCACTCGTCCCCGACACCGCCGGAGCGTTGTCTTACGCGACGCATGCAGTGTAAACCCGGCTTTAGATTGTCGTGCTCTACGTGCATGCTTCCCAGTCGCTTAGCAACACTGCGATCACTACCTTAACCACTTGAATGGCAGGCATACCCCTCCCATGCCGAAAGCACGAAGCCACCGGTTCTCTTTTTGACGTCATTACTCGGCTGCCTTATTGAATTTTACAAGCCTTGCAGCTTCTGAAGGTTTGCTGTATGCGCTTCCTCCCGTATTGTCTCAGTTGCCTTTTAAGAGATTACAGAAAGTTTCAGGTGAAACTAAGAACCATCACAATCACTACCTTGTTTTTTTTGTGTGTGTCGCCGGGGTTTGTTGGAGCACAGAGTCCTGATTGTTTTCCCATGATAAGACTCAGAGGCACTGTACAGTAGATTGAAAAATCAAGACACGCACACACACACACATGCTATACATACACACATGCAGGCACCTATGTTAGGTTAATGTGTCACTTGCAGAAGCCTTTTATCTGTTAACATACCATGTTTATCGCACTGTTTCTGTTTCCATAGTGCCCGAAGGACCTTGAAATTGTTATTGTGGAAATAAATGGACAGGGGGGGGCATCCAGGATCACCGAAAAAAAAGGATCACAAATTTAAAGAAAATCTGTGTTAAAAAAAATAGTTTGTCTATTATGTAAAAGATCAGTGTTTTCTCTCATATGAGGTTCATGCCCCCGAATGTGTTTTGTTTGTTTTCAAACGTTTAAAAAATGTATGCTGTGTTTGTTTATTAGGGCCTGTCGGTTTAATAGAACACAATGTTAACATTGCAGATCCATATCCCTGTGTGTGTGTGTGTGTGTGTGTGTGTGTGTGTGTGTGTGTGTGTGTGTGTGTGTGTGTGTAAGATATAGATATTGATCATATATTGTGTATGTGCAGCAAGCTCAGTGGATTTCTTGATCAGTGATTGTGAGGATGAGAGCTCCTTCCTGACGCTGCCCAACTCTGTTCTCCAACGCCGTCGTTTGACCTCCGACCTCTCCGATCCCAGCCTTTCTGACCAGCAGCTGCTCATACAGGTAACATTAGCTACTTATTGACTTTGCGTTTTAGCTGTGCTGTGTTACACTCGCGGATTTCCAGCTACTCTAGTGCTCATTTCACTTTAATCCCATGAGATGAGGCTATTTGAATAGGAGAGGTTATTCAAAAGTGGGGAAAAAAGTGTGTGCTTTGAAGGACCTGCATAAATGAGTACATCACCTTTTTAGAAATTCAGGTTTTCATCTATTTCTCAGCAAATATCAGACCAATTTGCTGCATTATTTTATTTTTTGTTTACAAAACAGTATTTTATAAACATTTACTTTTATGATCATGAGTGTTGATATTTAGGATAAATAATGTAAATTAAATTTAAGTTTTAATTTAAGAGAGAGATTGGATGTGTTTGAGAAATATAATTATTATCTTTTATTTATATATGTATATGTGTGTGTGGTGTGTGTGTGTGTGTGTGTGTGTGTGTGTGTGTGTGTGTGTGTGTGTGTGTGTGTGTGTGTGTGTGTGTGTATTTTTATATATATATAGTGTGTGTGTGTATGGCACATGTGTTTTCTAATTAAATAATTGATTTCTGAAAATGACATAAGCAGCTATTTTCACACACACTTGGACTCGTTTATCTTATTGGACACACTACATACTCAGTGGTCATACCTCACTATATTAGGTGTTTGTGCAATGTTGAAATATCACAAATATTTGTGTGTGCGTCTGTGCCTGTATTTGTGTGTGTGAGAGACCGTGTAAGAGGAGAGGGTATAAATGGGAACGAGCTGGACTCTTCATACCCAAGCTTCTAGGCTCTTCACTTCTTAGCTCATGCTCAACCCTGATTGGTCACTGATCACATGCCGCCCAGCTGCGTTCCTGTCTTTGAGAGGCCAGTGCTTTTCCCTTTGAAAGTGCAGTGACTTTATGATCAAACACAAAAGCTTTGACGTGGGACGCTCTTGCATGTGTACCACAACTGTGTACTCTGCATTGCATTGACGTCCTGTCAAGCTTGGTTTTTAATGTTGACGCCTAGCAGAAAGGGATTTATTACTTGAGTGTCGCTCTATCTACCATTTTAGCTAACTCAGCTCGACAGTGCATTTCCAACTCTGTTAGGCAGATTGGAGAGCAGGCATGTGTGAGTATATTTGACTCAGTATGTTACGGTTTAAGTTGATTTGGTTCCTGGTTTTGAATTAAACATGAGCTAAGAAAAATGCTGCTGTGCTTTTAGTATTGTTCTGCTCAGCATCTACATCTAATGTTAGTCCTGCTTATCATTTTTCAACTTATATTTATATTACATTGCTGATTTTTCTTTGTTTATCTATCAATGTTTCCATTCTTTCCATTGTCATTATCATGGGACTATATACTCTAACACTCTTGGATTTTTGAGTTCTTGAACTCTCTAATCTGAAAGAGTGAACTGAGTTTCTAGGTTTTGATTGATCACGTGTTGATTGATTTATAGATGTATATGGTCGACTCCATGCACACATTGTCAAATAATAAACAAATGGGAAACAATTTGTTTTTAAACAAAGGTAAGCAAAAGTATAACTGCTGTTATTGTGGTGTTTTTTGTTAACATTTGCCAACACATTGTTAACAGTCAGTTACAAAGTTTTACCACTGGAAATACTTCAAGATGGAGGAGTTCTTGTTTCTCTGGGATTTTTGTTTACCTTTGTGTGAGAGAGCAAGAGAGAGAGAGAGAGATCTAAAGCAAATTAAAGGTTGCTGAGGGATAGACCGGTATTAATTAAATGGCAGGGAATTGTCTCGTACTTGTTCTATATCAACAAATGTTAAAATGTTAAACCCGCTGGCAAACTGATGTGATGTAAACAGTGAAGCATTGTAAAATCACTGGGGTGATAACAGTAACATTCTCGCATCGCTCCTCATTACTCCAGCGTTGCATGGGTTAGTTTTGTGTATCAGTATGCCGTGTTGTGTTTTGTTTGGTTTGTCCGGTTTGGTTTGTCTGTATAACTTTCCCCTAATGCATTGTTTCTCAAATCAGTTTTTAGTGACCCCATGCCTACCCACCCTCCCCTCCACCATCTCACCTGTACAGAACGTCACATGCCCGCTCTCTCTTTTTTTTTTTTCCCTTTCTCTCTCTCTCTTTCTCTCTCTCTCTCTCTCCCCCTGCCATCGTTTACTCACATTCACTTCTCCCTCCCCATCTATGTGTTTAGCTGTGAGCTCTTTTTGTCATCACTGTGATTCTCTTTATGAAGAACCTTCTCTACAGTGCTGCGGGTTGCTAGTCAACTGCTAGTTTTATTGGTCAGGCAGTGACATACTAATTCTGTTTGGAGAGCAATAAATCAATTATATTTTTTATACATTAGAGAATTATGCATGTCATGTTTAAGTTCTTGTCCAAAACAAATTAAATGTTGTGGGGTTTTTTTTTTCTCCCCTCACTTTTCTTTTCACCCCAGCTGGGTCACTGTCGAGTTCCCGCTTTCCAGCTAGCTCTCTCTATTCAATAGCTTACAATAGCCACCATCTAGGCTGTTCTCTCAGACATATCAGAGTCCTAGCTGTGATTAGATACCATTTATATTGCTTTGTTGTTTCCTAATGATCATTAAAGATTGGAAATCACGGCCTCAAAACAGTTTAAACCAGATTACACTTCTTAGATTAGATTAGATTCAACTTTATTGTCATTGTACGAAGTACATGTACAGAGCCAATTAAATGCTGTTAGCGTCTAACCAGAAGTGCATAAATGGGCTATTTAATCGATAAAGTTTTCCAGTATCCTGTAGCACAGAAGGGACTTTAAGTCTCTTTAGAAAATGGTTGTGCTGTTGTGCCTTTCTAGTTGGATTGCAGTGGGTTTATTGCATTTTTTATTTTTTATTTTTTTTCTCCCCCTTTTTTTCCTATACAGATGTCTGGTATTAAAGTAAAACAAAAAAACACGTCCCTAGTATTGATATGATACTGAAATATTTGATGGAGATGCATGACATCACTGAAGCTTAGCATCACTTAATAGGATGTACTGTAACTAGTTTGAATTGTCTGTACGCCAGGCGCTGCAGGAGAAGGTGTGCGAGTTCCAAGCTCGATTGCGCAGTGAAGACACCACCGACAGGCGACTTCTACAGCGACTACGTGCACCGCAGGTCAATCAAGACCCACAGAACAAAGTAGGCACAAGCCAAGAGCATCCATTCACTAATCAAGAGATTCTCGAGCAGGACAGCCAGCAAAGCCAGGCTGCTTTCAACACAAGTAAGAGAACTGGTGCAGGATTTAGTGTATAACCTGTAGTGGAATTAAGAGTTGTTGTATTCAGTGATTCTTTTTTGACTGCTGTAGGTGTAGGGAGCGTGAGCGCAGGATCTCCACATCCACAAGATTATCCTGATATTGCTGCGGTGAGAAAAGGTCACGCACAGCCTCGGTTTAAAGAAGACGTCCACCAGCTTGCGCTTATCACAGGGCTTCACACACAGGTGAGCACACTAGGCAGGCATGTGCTGGTAATAAATGTTATGTTAATTAGTTAGTAAGCTAAATTTATGTAATATACCCTGATCAGGCATAACATTATGACCACCTGCCTAATATTGTGTTGGTCCCCCTTATGCTGAGAAAGACAGTCTTGACCTCCCATGATCTTCTCAGCCGTCCTCACTATCCTCTGTAAGGTCTTGAGATCCGAGACGGTGCAGTTCCAAACCAGGCAGTGATGCAGCCGCTCAAGATGCTCTCAATAGTCCCTCTGTAGAACGTGGTCAGGATTGGGGGAGAGAGATGAGCTTTTCTCAGCCTTCTCAGGAAGTAGAGACGCTGATGGGCTTTCTTGGTGATGGAGCTGGTGTTGAGTGACCAAGTGAGGTTATCCGCCAAATGAACACCAAGGAATTTGGTGCTCCTGACGATCTCCATGGAGGATCCATTGATGTTCAGTGGAGAATGGTCACTCTGTGCTCTCCTGAAGTCAACAACCATCCCTTTCATTTTGTCAACGTTTAGAGACTGGTTGTTCGCCCCACACCAGGCTGTTAACCGTTGCACCTCCTCTCTGTATGCTGACTCATCGTTCTTGCTGATGAGACCCACCACGGTCATGTCATCGGCGAACTTGATGTGATTCGAGCTGTGCATTGCTACACAGTTGTCAGCAGAGTGAAAAGCAGTGGCCTGAGCACACAGCCCTGAGGTGCCCCAGTGCTAAGTGTGGTGGTGCTGAAGATGCTGTTTCCGATCTGGACTGACTGAGGTCTCCCAGTCAGGAATAGTGTTATAATGTCATGCCTAGTTGGTGTATTCATTACATCCTTTGATGCATCAAATATAGCTAGAATAAGAGTTGTTCTATAAATAGAATTGTATAGTAATGCATTTCTTGTCCTATAATTTCCATTACAAAACAGTTATTGGAGCATTGCTATTCGTAGGTGGTAAAGTAACCAGTAAAACTGGGGTGTGTGTGTGTGTGTTCCTCTCAGATTGAGGAGCTGGAGAAGAAACTGGTGGACCGGACTCAGGAGGTGGAGAGACTGCGCTCTGAGCTGGTAGGTCAGCCTTGGCCTGAGTTGCCATTAGGAGCTAAATGTTGTAGGGAAACACTGTCAGATAAGGATCGGAGGAGATTACTAAAGTCGTGTGTTTAAAATCTCACCTCCTTGAGCAATAAGTACAAACACTGCCTGTTGGATTTCACTTTTAATAGCCAATCTGAATTTAATCCAAAAAAATGTAGTGTTTTCACACAGCTTGCCACTCAGGTAGAACTGTTCACTTTTAATGAACCAAAAATGTTAGTGACAGGTCTGTACACACTGATTTGCATGTTATTAAGAAAAGCTTTTTGGTGACACAGGAATTATAGCTGCATTCAATGTAATTCACTGCCACAATGACGTCTGTCATGAATGCCATGAATGTCATTCACTCGCTAAAATAAAAGTAGGGCAAAGGTAGCACATTTATATTAACAGCTAACATCCGAACAATTAGGACATTTTATTAATTCAAGTCATTTGTCAATTATGTCTGTCAATAAAGCTCCAGGTTTTGTACGAGTTTGCTGACTCATGGCCGAGGCAGCTCGCATGTTTTTGTTTGAATTTTGACTTTCAAAGCAGCTAGCTTCATATAACATTTGCGGTCATCATTTCTTACGCTTTTGGTACTAAAAGCAGAGGCTCTGTTAAGATTATGCGATTTTCAGGACTGCAGAACAGTGAATACTGTGTCAAAGTTTAGTTTCAGCTAGCATCAGTTTCTTTGTGCCTGGTTTTATCTGAGAGCTGAGAGAATGTCACACTTTGAGACTGAGCCCAACCTAGTTTACATATGAGAGCAGCAAAGCCTTTCAGTACAATCTATTTACGTGTGTGTGTGTGTGCTTGTGTGTGTGTAGGGGGCGACAGACCTGGAGAAGCAGCTGGAGCTCCTAGAGAGCGAAAATCAGCGGCTTAAACAGGAGCTTAAGTCCAAGAGCATCCATGAGCCTGCACATGCCTGCTCCACCTCCAGCTGCCCTCACAGCCAGGTAACATTGAGGGATGCACACACACACACGTGTGAGACATCTTTATGTAATGTTCAGTATGATGTAAGTAGCGCAATAGATCCTAGAACAGTGACTTGCATAAATGTGGTGCATTCCCTGTCTGACGTCATCTCTGTGTGTGTGTATCAGGAGGCAGCAGCCCTCCGAGGGGCGCTCTCCTTATGTGAGGAGCGCTGTAAGAAGTATGAGTGGCACATGGCCAAGCTACAGCATCAGCTTGGGGAACGAGCGGGCTCAGTGGACGAGCTGCATGTGTGCCTGGAGGAGGCGCTACAGAGCCGAGACAAGCTTCACAAGCAGCTCTCTCACACGGAGGAAATGCTGCAAAGGCAGAGTGTAGCAGCGCCATCTCAGGCCATGGTGAGAACTGTGCACACATTCATAATAACCCTGCAGTTTGCCTTTAGCATTTACTATTTACTGCAGTCTATTTTTAATACATTTTTAAGAATGTACACTTACTGAGCACAGGGCTGCCGCAAGGGCTTAAAGTCTAAAAGAGTCACATCTAAAAAAAAATAATAAAAACAATTTTTATATAGCTGTTCTTAAATTATTTAAAACAGGTTTTAATTTTCTGATGTCCATGTAACGCAACCTCTAATTCTCTGTTTGTTTCCTTTGTGTTGTAGTTCTTTCTTTTGCTAGTCCAAATGTAATTCGATGTATTATGACTGTAAATAAACCCAACAGGCAATCAGCTTACTGTTATTGTCAAAAATCAGATTACATTTTTTTTAGTTTAGTAATATGCATGAAAAAAATATATTTACAGCATGGGTAAAGCCAGTAGCTAACAACGTGTTTGTGTGTTTTTAATGTCTTGAATATATATATATATATCTTTTTAACCATTAAGAATTACATTTATAAAGGTCTTGGTCATATATTTGACTTGGTGAAACCTGCAGAAACCCTGGAGCATTTTATTAGGAGCACCTATACACCTATTCAGTCATTCAGTTGTCTACGTATTGTGTCTCGGCAGTTCAGTGCATAAAATATGGCCCAGGAGTTTTGGGCAATGTTCCACCATCAGATTGGAGTAGAAAAATGTGATCTTAGTGGTTTTGATCATAGCATGATAATGACAGAAATGCTTCGTTTATTAGGGAGGTTAGCGGAGCATGGCCAGTCTGGTTTGAGCTGACAGAAAGTTGCCCTTTTGCTAAATAATACTAATTAATCATTGCTCGAATGCCACAATCTGCTTTAGTATTCTTGCTGATCAAGTACATGCTGAAATGTACCCATTTCAGTGGATACTTCTAGCATGATAAAGCACCTGGTTATAAAGCAGAGATCATTTTAACCTAGTTGCTTGAACTTGACAAGGAGTCCAATCTACATCAATGTACTTAAGTGGTCTTCCTAGTCATAAGATCTGAGTACAATAGAACATGTGGGAGGGGATTCAGTGCATGGAAGTGCGTCTGATAAATCTGCAGCATTCATGTTAACTTGAACCATAATCTCAAAATAGTGTTTCCTGCACCTTGCCATGAAGCATTAAGAATATTTTGAGTGTAAAGGAAGGGTTAATGAGTCTTTTGATTGCTAAGTTTTTTTTAAATCAAACATTTGATGTAAATGGGGAAATCTTTTTCTTTCTAATGTGGTTGTACTCATTTCACTCATTTTTTTCCACAACAGAGAAAGAAAGAACAAATGGACAAACTATGTAGCAAGTGTCCAGCAATGTTACTTCTATCTTGGAATGTACAGTAGAGGGAGAATGTTCCATCACCTTGAGCTATCCTGTGAAAAAAACATTCAATACTGTTGTGTTGCAAGTTGCTTCCCTTGGGCTGTTTGTTTCTAGTTCAGTTTTTAAGCATTAAAAGCCTGACACATGATAAACAATTCTCGTATTGTTAAGGGCAACAAAAAAATCTAGTTTCCTCTTAAAATATAAATACAGTGGAACCTCGGCTTACGAACGCTCCGGCTTACGTATAATTCAGGTTACGAATCGCAGTTCATCAAACTTTTTGCCCCTGCTTACGAACAATATTTCGGGATACGAACGTCGCTCACTAAAAAATCGCAGGCAGGTTGGTTGTTTTTGCTCTATCCACGCAGCTCGTCACATCAGTAAGCGTCCTGTGTCCCTAGCGAGAGCATCGTGTTACTTATCCGCTTGAACTTTTCCCGGCGGCAGCGTAACAACTCGTAGTTGATGCTCGTGGAATGATGAAATGGACAACATTAGCCGATGCATAACCACTTTAGTTGTTTTTATGAAGACAGATTCGCAGGGTTACAGTCTTTTCCGAAGTACAATACCCATAATGAATTTCACTCTGGACTTCAATACCAACTGATAGTAGCCTTAAAGAAACTGCTCTCATTTTCCCTCTAATGCAACAACTGTCTCAGCGTTCGTTTTAATAACACTGTCTTTAATATTCTATAATATAATATTATGTTTTTATGTGGTATGATTTTAATATAACATGTTAAAAGTAAATAATATTAGTGAATATTGGCTTTATTTTTATTTAAGTGATATTTTTGGTTGTCCAGAACGAATTACCGAAGTTTCTGTTCATTATTATGGGGAAATTTGTATCGGGATACGAACTTTTTAGGTTACGAATAAAGTACCGTAACGAATTAAATTCGTAACCCGAGGTTCCACTGTATATACATTTTTTTTTTATTATTATTATTTTTTATGATTGTGTTCGTTAGATTTCGCGAGAACATTTAATTGTAATGAGTTTATAATGATCTGAGGTGTCCAGGATTTACTTTTTAGCCTAAATCCTTATCTCCTTCTATCTTCGTATCACTTCACATACCAGCTCCAAAACCTTTATTTTGTCATCTAACAATACAGATTTATAATTTTATTATTTCTTTGTTTTGCATGCTCTCATTACTTTTTTATACGAGGTTTCATTTTGCAAATGATAAAAGCCTCTTTTTATGTAATGCAATACATCCTCAGTCTACAGTTAATGCTGGTAGCATCAAATTTGATACACAAATTAGATTTTTTTAACAATTACAAGTCTTGTTTCAAAATACAAGGAAATGAGTGACACTTAAATTTTATACTTCCCGCATTTTATGCATTTTCTCTTTCGCTCACTCGCTCGCTCTCTCACCCACTATTTATGTCGATCTCTGTCTCTTTATCTGAGCAAGGCAGCAGAAGCAGAGTCAGCTCAGTGGAAACAGGCTCTAATGGAGGCTCAGGCACATAATCAGGCTCTCCAGGAGCAGCTGGGGGTCCAGCGCCACCTCCTCCGAGAGCTTGAGCAGAAGCTTTATGACAGCCAGAGAACCAGCAGCGAGCTTCGCAAGCAGGTACACATATATACACACACATGCACACACAAACATCTAATTATGCTAAGCAGCTTAATGTGAATACCAGAGCTTTTTCAAGCATAGAAGATGAGCAACTTATTTCTCTGCTCTGCCCATGAGGGTTTCTGCCATTTTCTTTTTTGTATTTTTTGAAGTTTTGAATACTGTTGTATGTTTCTATTATGGTTTAACTGGCATGCTTATGGTTAAAGGCTTGTGACACCTGACTATTTATACTAAGACGCTTTTTATAAACATCCCATTTCTGATCTGACCCTCACTCTTTTGGGAAGATATTCTACTAGATTTTGGATTGTAGTTGTGTTCATTTGTGCTCATTAAGCATTAGTGTGGACAGGCAGCAGACCTGGTACTCAGCCACATTCGGTGTTCACTCGACCCTCTCGAGTTCTTCTCTTCTAGCCTTGTTGCCTCATTTCTTTATAGAGCTCACATTGTGTACAGGGAACTTTAAATAACATATCAGAATTTCAGCTAGACCCTGATAATACATGTTTTACATATACTTCTTGTCTTACTGTGGATTTTTTTTTTCTCATTCTGACATTTTCTACAGCTCTGTCGTGTTCTTATTTATTTTTGTTCTGAAGCTGAATTCTAAAAGGGCTCAGCTCTGCATTCTGTTCTTTGGTACTTCAAGCTATGCTTTGGCTTTTTGAGGCCAGCTAGATTTTCCTGACCCATGTCAGCAATGAAAATGTAAAGTGTCCATATCAAAATGCATACATTTTCTTTTCTGCCTAACTAATAGTAGATTAATCCAAATGATGGTGTTATGGATGTCAATGAACTGTACTTTTTGAATATACAATATAATACTGTTAGGCCAGTATTGGTATTTGATAGGATTCGACACTTTCCTGTCATGCGATCAGTACATTCCTGCTTCCATATCTCCAAATCCTTTTCGGTGTCTTTTGCCCATTGTTGATCCTTTAGGAGTAGAAGAATGTACTTTCTCAGTTTGTATGAATAACTGACATGGTCTCACCCATTGGGGTGCTTATCCCTTGGTGGACTCTCACAGCCTCCAAGCTGTGTTCCACTGGCTCATATTAGACTTGAGTTGTGAATGTGATTGTGTATTTGAGAAATGTCTGAATTAATCACAAGATATGCATTTATGCTTGACTGACATTTGGGATTTTTCTTTCCAAATATTTTTTATTTTTTTGTCTGATTTTAATTTTCTAGATTATTTTATTAATATTATGAATTCAATCTGTTTTACAAATAGCATTTATTCAATTGCTTATCACCTTTATTTATTTATTATTTTTACTTATGCACTATTTTTGCATATATATCAGATCCTGGCTTATGAGGGTGAGATGGAGCAAACTCGAAGCCAGCTTGCAGCTGAGATTCAGAATCTCGAGGAAGAGAAAAACAGGGTCATCGAGGAGGCATTCATCAGAGCTGAGAGCGAAATGAAAGCTGTGCACGAAAACCTTGCAGGTGTGTGTGTATTCTGGATCCGTGCGCGTGTGTGTGTGTATATATCTAATCATCTTCTTTCATACAGGCGTAAGGATGAATTTGCTGACTCTGCAGCCTGCTCTGAGAACACTTACATGTGACTACAATTGTCTGAAGAGGCAGGTCTTGGACTTTCCCTACATGCTGCAGAATGCAATTGCTGAGGCTAAGCAGGAGGTGAGAATCCAATAGAAACACAGTGTGATTATAAATATATACATTTGTGGTCATGCCATTTGAAGCCTGACTGTTTTGAATTTGTGAAAATTGTAAATCTTAAAACTAAGATTTCATTAGTAACAATAACTGAAATAAAAAATGCTTTAGAAGTATTGTTTGTTTTTTTGTTTATTTCTACATGTAATAATACATTTGTAAATTAAGTTACATTTGATTTTATTTGTTAGCTGTAGTTTATGCATTATGAATTAACAGAAATGAAGTACAGCACACAATCTAACAAGTCAAACAGCACATGGTGTCAGTGGTTTGACTCTAGAGGTCGCTCTCGCTCATTACTGCATAATGACAGCAAAACGTCTCAGCTACTCCAGCACAAACGCAAAACCCGGAAAAACTATCAGTAATTTTTGCCGATAGTTCAGCAATCAACAATTGTGTCGGTTAACTGGCAAAACCGGTGAATCAATCGACCTCTGGTACAGATCGATCATTTAGCCCATGCCCATTATTATAATTTTTACAGGGGTCCTCTGGCAACATCTTTAGCAATCACATTTCTCTTATGCTGTACATAAATATTCTTCACATACTTTAATCAAATAACATTGTAAAGCTACTTAAACTTTTTCTTACACACTTAGATGTGCGTGTGTGTGTGTGTGTGTGTGTAGATATGCCACATGATTGCAGAGGTCAGCAACACTAACCAGGAGCTGCTACGCAAATACAAGAGGGAGATGAACCTGAGGAAGAAGTGCCACAATGAACTGGTCCGCCTCAAAGGTACAAACCGTACTGTGTGGAATATACATTAAAAATGATTCTTTATGAAGTGTAGAGTCTCCCTTGACAATGCTTGTATATTAAAACAAGTGCATAAATTCATCATAATTACAAAACAAACGAACAAAAAAAATAAACCTACTGATACAATGGGTTAAATTGCATGCATTAAATTTTAGGAGAGATCACCACATTCTAGCCAAAAGGAAGTATTCATGTTGTTGAGGGTGGTGCAGCTGGGTAGAGAAAATGTTCTGTATATAAATTTATTTGATGGAAATTCTACAAAAATTGTTGTGAACATTTAGTTTACAAAAATATTTCTTGTATTTGTTAATAAATATTTTGTAATTTAATCAAAACATTTATAATGTGTGTAGGATTTCTAAGGGATGTCTAACGTCCAGTTTAATTCCATGCCTCATCTTTTTATTAATGGCTAAATTTTTATTTAAAAAAATGACTTGATTCTCAGCAGTTGATTTAAAAAATAAATTTTCTCATTTTTAAAAGGAAACATCCGCGTGTTTTGTCGCGTGCGTCCCATCTGCCAAGAGGAAGCCGAGACGGAAGCCAAGAGCGTGGTGTCCTTTGACTCTGACGACGATGCAGTGCTTCACCTTTCCAACAAGGGCAAACTTATGGTCTTTGACATGGACAAGGTCTTTCCACCTCAGGCCACACAGGCAGAGGTCAGGAGGTCACTGCAGCCACTGTTTGGGGTTTTTTTTGTTGCTTTTTGAAGTGGCCTGTAAAGTGATCTCATAGTGTCTCTTCTGTTTGAACAGGTGTTTCAGGAAGTGCAGTCTCTCGTCACCTCCTGCATTGACGGATACAACGTGTGCATCTTCGCGTACGGACAGACAGGTTCAGGAAAAACCTACACCATGGAGGTAACAGTTTAGACTAAGTTATGATTTCACCATGAACAAATAACTTTCACCGAAATTGTTCGGATTATAAGTGTTAAATATTTGGTCTGTGTTCCGCACAGGGTATTCCCGAGGATCCCGGCATTAATCAGCGAGCTCTGCGTCTGCTCTTTTCTGAGGTGACTGAGAAAATGCCCGACTGGCACTACACCATCACTGTCAGCATGGTGGAGATCTACAATGAGACACTGAGGTAAGAACTTTAACACTCTCTCAAACAAACGTTTAGACTCTGGACCCTCACAACTGCCATACAGCAGTTAACCACAAGAGGGTGAGCATTACATTGATTTTATCACAGCTAGGGGTGTTTTATATAAAAATACAAAACATTTGGTTGCTTAGCAGCATAACAGATATTTGGTGGATATAAATGGATTTTAGTTTTCTTGCAGTTTTATGTATTGCCATCTAGTTTAAGTGTGTATGTAGAGACTCCTGCACACTCCTGCACATGTAATTACACATTCCGAGGTACTGCTTGAATGATTGTACTCTCTTTTATTGTGTATTTCATCGTGCTTTGAATGTAATGTTACTCTGTTTTTCTTAGGAATCTGTTAGGAGACAACCCGAGTGAGAAGCTGGACATTAAGATGTGTCCAGATGGCAGCGGTCAACTGTATGTGCCTGGACTTACAGAGTTCACAGTGAAGAGTGTAGAGGATATTAATAAGGTAAGCGCTCTTCAAATTTGTTTAATTAAAAAATAAATATAATTTTTCTGTATCAATTTATGTTTATCCTATGCTTTTGATTTGTTTCGTTTTTCTTCCGTCACTTGCAGGTTAGCACAAACAAAATCAATACTGTATACTATTATTTTAAACTCACAAACATGACATAAACCAAATGTTCTTATACACCGATCAGGCATAACTTTATGGCCACCTGTCTAATATTGTGTTGGTCCCCCTTTTGCATCAACAGCATTAACTTCCTTTTTCTATTTTCAAATTTGAGCTACAGTAACTCGTCTGTTGGATCGGACCTCACGGGCCAGCCTTTGCTCCCCCCACATGCATCAATGTGCCTTGGTCACCCATGACCCTGTCGCCTTCATTACTTCGTCCAGATATCACAATTTGGCCCTCGTCAAATATAAAAATGTTATAATGTCAATGTTATGCCTGCTCAGTGTATTTGTGTAGTACAACACAAATACAGTGTAGTACAGTGATTAACAATGCTGCTTGAGTGGAAGTGTAATCTTTGTCCTTTCAACCTGTAGGTTTTTGAGTTGGGTCACATGAACAGGGCGACAGCATGTACCAACTTGAATGAGCACAGCTCTCGCTCTCATGCTCTCCTCATCATCAATGTGGCCGGATTTAACTGCTCCACAGGGCACCGCACCTCAGGTGATCTCACATACACACGTACAGAAACATTGAACAGCTTATCTGTTAAAACCTATTTGATTGGTCAGAACCTGCTCTTTTCTGCATGTTCAGCTTTAGTCTTGCTGTTGTAAACAATCCCAATCATACAGGCTAGTCAAAGTATTTGGTAACTGGTAATACTCATTCATGCTAACACTTTCCCTGATTTTGGTCTACAGCCTATCAACATTGTAAAGTAAGGCACAGCTATTAATGAATGCAGCTTATTTGTCGAGGGATAATCTATGTACCTGTTTTCATAGCAGCTTCACTTTGTATTGTTTAGTGATAAATGGAATAATGGCAGCTGTTCTTGTGTGTATGTATGTTAATGCAGGTAAGCTGAATCTGGTGGATCTGGCTGGTTCAGAGAGAATCTCTAAATCTGGAGCTGAGGGAAGTCGTCTGCGTGAGGCGCAGTGCATCAATAAGTCGCTCTCTGCGCTGGGTGACGTCATTAACGCACTTCGCTCTCGCCACTCACACGTTCCCTTCAGAAACTCACGGCTCACGTACCTGCTGCAGGACTCACTCAGCGGAGAGAGCAAGACACTAATGCTGGTGCAGGTGTGTGCACTGCTTCATATAGTTTGGCTTGTGGTGATTGAAAATGGTGACCTCTGCCGTAACTCTTCATGCAGCACCATCTATTATTGAATACTGTCTGGTTTATGAGTTTGAAGTAATACAAAATCAACTGCTCTACTTATTATCAAAGCATTTTAATAAGCAAGCTGAATCATTACCAGCTTATTACCGATAGTATTTTGCTGTGTTTTTAGGGGGTAACAATTAAGAAAAAAGAACACAGAAAATTCTTATTATAACAGTAGAAAATCATTTTATCAATTAAGAAATTTAAAAACCCAAAGTCCATAAATGTAATTTAAACATGAGCAAGTTCCATCAAACATTGTAGAGCAATATTCAACAGCAGGTTAATGCAACATATATTCTCTAATGCAGGATTTTTATGTTGAGGGGAAAGGGGAATAGGTTGGGCGTGTAATAGGGTCTTAGTGTTTAAATCATACATTTTATATTCAGACTTTTTAAATAAATCATCTTTTAGAGAGTTAAACTTCTGTAGAGATTTAAACTGCGTTAGAACCAGTGGTGGACCAAGTACACAAATCCCATGTAGTTGAAAAATATTACTCCAGTAAAAGTGCTCCCTTTTAAACTTTCTCTTGAGTAAAAGTACAAAAATGTTTGCCTGCAAATGTACTTAAGTATGAAAAGTTCTATGATTTATTATGGAAATAATGTTCCTATTAGCGTTTTTTTGTCTACAGACTTTTGCAAAGTCACCTCAGTTTATGTAAAACTATAAATGATCTATAATAGAATGATATGAGTCAAAAACTGATTGGTATCTATTACATCATGAGCCCAAAGCCTTCTTTTTAACTACTAAAAACAAATTCTGCAAATAGGGTCATCATTTATGAATCTCAAGATGTTTTGCTTACTGTTGAATTGACACTGAACTGTATGTTCATGCAATGAAGCTGCACCCAACCGGCAATCAAAACGAGTTCAAAACAGAGCCTGATTGGTTGCTTGACCGGTTAAGTTTAATGCTCATGAATAAAAAAAGAACGACTGATTTTGCTAAAAGTAGTCGAGTCAAAAGTAGGATTTTTGACTTTGAAATGTAGTGAAGTTAAAGTCTAACCAAATGGAAATATATCAGTAAAGTATTGCTGTTAAAAAAAAAAAAATACTTAAGTACAGTAATGAATTACATTTACTTCATTACTGTCCATAACTGATGAGAACTAACAGTATACTAAATTAGCAGCAGCAAACTAGGACCATTTCTAGGCTGGATTGAGGGACTTTAAGGCTAACTGTAGCCTGTAATACTTTTTAGCTTTTGTAAAACAAGTCATTCTAATGTACGAAAACATGCATTTATTTATTGTACTTTTTTCAGGTGTCTCCTTTAGACAGCAATATCATCGAGTCAGTGTGCTCTCTGAAGTTTGCCCAGCGCGTTCGCACAGTTGAGCTCGGATCGGCCTCCTCTTCAAGAAGACAAGCGGAGAACTCTTCAACGTCCTCCTCCCCTACCCATGACAGTGTGGAGGTACATGCTAAGAACTTTTTCAAATAGTATGATACAGATAATCAAACATAAACATATATTATTAAATGATAAATAAGACCCCAGAGCGGTCCAGAGTTTAGCGAGTGGTGCGTCAGTAATACCGGTCCTTGTGCAGACATGGTGCTGTGCCTGTAGTGAAATGGACTAAACGAAGCATCAATGTAATTTGTTTTAATGCTTTTTATAATTTTTTGTATTCGAATTACTCAAGGAATCGTTTCATCCTTAAATGCCAGTATCACAGAAAACAAATAAATAGTATAAACAGTATAATCTATATTACAGTTTTCTGTCAGCATTGAGCACATAACTTGCGAAGTCAGCAAGATGTCGTTCTCTTTCTCTCAATCACAGTTGGATTCTCCACCCATAACTCCTGTGCTTTTACCCATCTCCCGGGCAAGCAGTGTGGGCTCTTCTCTGTCCACTATCTCCAGGGTGTCCAGCACACGGAGGCGATCCCAAAGCCAACAAGCTCCAGGTGAGAAGATACACAAGCCTATGTCCTATTGTCTGTTTCTGAATAGTTTAAAATAATAGGAACAGAAAATAAGTTTTTCAAAGTCAAGCTCTATTTGGTAAAATGGCATATTTATAAAAATAAAAAAAAAATAGAAAAACAGCCATGTAGTATAAAAGTAAGGAAAAAGACATAAGGAATACAACATAGCAGGAAGTGATATTTTTAATTTACCATTTCTAATGGTTTGCAATTATATCTCATAAAATAAGTCTATGTCTAAAAACATTAGTTTATGGTAACCACTTTCCTCAAAGCAGCTGTAAACACTAATTTTTCTAAATAACAAAATAACCAGTTTGCCATTTTTTTAAGAAACTGTTAGAAAAAGGTCTTGTCTTGAATTATTTCCTATATTAGGTAGAAAACTTGATGGAATGTTGAACCACTCCTATTTTCACCAGTCATCCCTGAAAGTTTTTTTTTTTCCCACTGTATTCAGTTATTACTCATGTTGTACTTTAGTACAGAACCGTAACTGGGCAGGAGGTGATATAACAGTTAGATTTACAATTCACCAAAGGATTTCTTAAATGCTTATAATACCCATCTACTATCTAAATAATGTTTCCTGGGCCTTTAAAAGTTCGGATTTTTGTGTGTTTTTAGTAATTCAGGTACAGATCAGACACCTCGTATGAAAGTTGTTACTTGTTATGTTTGTGCACAAGAATCATTTGTCTTGCATGTGTGTTTCTTAATATACTTTTTTAAATGCATTTTCTGTTTACTTATAATGCAACCATACTTCAACTATGAGGGGATCTAAATCATTCCTCATTCCTATTTGCTGTCCCTTGTCACCTTGTCTGCATTGTGATTGGTTGGTCTACTCTGATTGGTTGGTTTGCAGACAGACAGGTAGACAGAGGCAGTCCATTGCTTGGGGACAGTGGGCAGGTAGGTAGGGTTTTATCCGATTTAGTCTCTCGGCATGGAAATGCTCAGCATGGCATCCGTGTCACCTGATCGCCCTCGGTTCATCTAACACAGTGTGTGCGCTAACCCAAAGAAGGTGTGTGTGTGTGTGTGTGTGTGTGTGTGTGTGTGTGTGTGTGTGTGTGTGTGAGAGAGAGGAAACCTGTGTTGGTGTTTTTCCTTTTTTTTTTTTTGTGTTGTTTACATGTGTGTCTAAGTACCTGCTTTTTTTCTGTGGCTTTCTTTGTATGTGAGAGAGAGAGAGAGAGAGAGAGAGAGGAGTGTGTATGCACCTGCTTTTGTATGGCTGCACTGTTCCTTGGTGCTCACTTATTGTATATGGGTGAACCTACAGTATATCATGAACACAGAACCCACAATTACACAGCTCTTTCCAATGTTGAGCTCTTGCTTTTGTCTAATCCATGAATAAAGCAAGCTGTTATTTTCATGCAACTTTCATGGCTGGTGACTAATGAGCTGTAACGTATTTTCCATACTCCGTCACGTCAGAGCGTAAGGGTTTATTTAGACACGCTTCCTTCGTAACCCTAATTTTATCTGGTCTTTTTTTTAAACATATATATGGCTAAAGGTTTGTGATCATTGTGTGTATATGTAGTGCATCTGTTTCACACTGCTCTCACAATGACGCATATAGTTGCTTGAATGTCTGCACTAAAACTAAGACCCTGATCGCACACACTCCTCCTCATCCGAGACGTCAGTAATGCTCTTGTAGCTGAGCCCAAATTGCTATAGCCACGTTCTAAACCCTCGAAGTCAATGTCTATGGCTTATAGCACAAATGGACATGATGAGAGAACAGATGGAGAATAGATCTGGAGTGTGTGTTTATCACAGATCACAGGTTGTCTTTATTTTTCATTGAGTGTGTGTGATTCTATTTCATTATGTGCTTAGATGCTACAATTATTGACCTCAGACACTGGATCAGTATACAGTCTTTGTTTATACACGTTTTGTTCACCCACAGAAGTTGTAATTAACACTTATTTGGGATTGTTTGAACATTTGTTATTCCCTGTTATTTAGAGGCAGTGCTGCATATACTGTATCATACTAGAATGAACAGAAAATAAATGTAAGACGAAAATTACAAATGGCTCGCATTTGACCATAATTGACCAAACAAAAGTGCACTGAACTTTTAGATTAAGATCTTTCCAAGCAAATTCATTGTCCATTCGTGGTTTTGTAATGCTAAGGAGTTCTGCACGTGCAGACACTTCTCCCCCGAGTTTCAACACATTTCACTATTTTGCATTTGTGCCAGTTCTATTGTAGATCTCATCCAAACCCCATGTCCTTCTACACTTAACTGCTCTCAAAAGCGATTTGTAGGCCCGAGCTCGCATGACTCATTGTTTTGGAGTTGTACAGTGACTTGTGACAAGCTTATAAGCAATACAAGCTATGTTTATTCCTAACCCCATATTTGTTCATGTAAACAGATGTGAGATAATATTTTTGTTCTTGGAATGAAATGATGTTCTGAAAAATTGAAAAATATCTGATATAGTATGGAAAATACAATGTGGTGACTGTGGCTTTTTTAATTGGATTTTTTTATTTTTTTTTTTCTAAACAGTCAGCTGGATTATTAAGTCAAAGTGGGGAATGTTTAGATTATTGTTCTCTTGCAGTTTTTTTTTTTTTAAATATAATCTCTCTGTTTTTTGCTCAGGACGAATGAAGCTTGCCACATGATGCTCTGATGAATCGAGTGTGCTGAGAATCTGCCCTTCAACATGCTCCACCACGATTTTATTTTAAACACCCGGGACCAGGACGACCCAAACTGACAAATCAGGGATGTGTGCAGCATTTCTGTGAGAGACTTGACTATACTATTTGTGACTGAAGAACCTGCTTTCCTGCCAGGCTCTGTGCTGTCTCATAGAGAATGTGAACACTTCCTCCCTCATGTCAGTGTTTATGGACCTCTATGCACTTTAGAACACACTGATCTGATCATCCATAGTGTTAATAACCCAGTCTGGTTTAGGACTATCACAGGGCTGGTGTTTAACTTTAAGTATGTGTGTTCTTTCTCTTTTTTGAAAGAAAAATACTGGTGTATTCTCTTGTTTTTTTGTTTTTTTTTAACGTCCTTTTTTTTTATTATTATTCAAAGCCTAAGAACAAAGTCATACTTCTGAAAACTTGTGTAGCAGTCGAAGTAAGCAATAATCAAGGCCAAAGTCGAGCCTGTCTCTTAGCAGTCACGTTCTTGTTGTGTATATTTGGAACTGAAGGCAGCATATTGAAGTCTTCCCGATTTAAGCATGTGTAATTTTTCAAATTTATGATCAACAGCTGACTTATTCATTCCATATAGCTGTGAATAGGAATGCTTTACATTTCCACCCACAGTCACTACTGCATTTTCACTGTAGGAACTCTTTCATCTGAAATGGACCACTGAGAGAGAGAGCGGATATTGACTGCTGTGGGGTTTTGCCAGCTCCGGTTTATAATAGCATTGCTTTGTATGCATCCCAGTTTTTTTGTACACTTTTTAATAAATGCCTTCAATGTGATTTTATTCTTTCGCCTTCCCAAAAGTTTGTGCATTTCTCTGACGCCGAACAGCATCAGTTACAACAAAGCAAAATTTTTATTTTTTTTCTCTCCAGGTCTTTCTCACACATTCTTTATATACACTGTAATAAATTCACCATAGTTATTTCTTTAGTGTCACAAGATGAAACCTCTCCTGACCTGCGTATCTGAAAGAAAGCTGGTTCTTGTACATTTACGAGAGAGAAAAGATGCCGTGATTGTCAAACTCAATCATGGGGGGGGGGTCTCAATAGAGAGCCAAATGCTGTCAACATTTAATAAACAACAAGACAGAATAAAGTGTGAAAAGTAAAGTAAAGTAAAAACTTCTGCTCTTATGCGAATTTGCCTTAGCGAGATGCTTGGCATCGTTTCTTAGCTGTCAGTTTATTAAAGTTTAGGGTTTGTTTTTTTTTGCTGTGTCCCTGGATGAAGAGTAGAAACGGTGCAGCACTCAGAGTCAAATTTTATCAGTTATAATAGAAATATGATTTTAACGTCACAGCCTGGATATAATGGATCGGTGAGGCTTTGAGTTTGACGTCTGCGGTATTCCTTTTCCTGTAATTGTATACTTTATTTGATAACAGGAATGAGGCACAAAGGCACCATAGCAACAAACATTCATACATTTTGCAGAACAGAAAAACTTTTTGCCAGAAGGCAATTTTTTATTATAGTACAGTGAATAAAACTGATTATTACTCATCATCATGGCATCTGATAGTAGGAGGGATTTTTAAGGCAGCAAATGAACATTAAGTCTTGAAAGTTGATGTGTTAAATGCAGGAAAAATGGGCAAAAGCAATGATTTAAGTGAGTTTAACAAAGGGCTAAATTGTGATGTCTAGACGACTTAGTCAGAGCATCTCCAAAACTGTAGCTCTTGTGGATCTGCAGTGGTCAGTGTATCAAAAGTGGTCCAAGGAAGGAACAGTGGTGAACCGGCGACATGGTCGTGGGCAGCCATGGTTTACTGATGCACGCGAGGAGTGAAGGCTGGTCCGTGTTGTCCGATCCAACAGACGATCCACTGTAGCTCAACTGTAGAAGAAGTTAATGCTCAATGGGTCTGAATTGTTTTGGCAGCAAAAAGGGGACAAACATAATATTAGGCACATGGTCATAAAGTTACGCCTGATCTGTGTATCTGATTTATACATTACTAATGGATGTCTAGACTCTTCTTCAAAATGCCTTTGAAGCAAATCCACTATTCCAGTCAAATCTGCCATGATTAGCATTGTGGTCATGTGATCTAACCAGTCACCAGCTATTTGAACATGCAGAAAGGATTTTCCATGTTGGTTTGTATAAGAAGATTTTTAATACAAAATATGGATATTAAAAGTCTGTCAAAGATTAACATACAGTATATACAAAAAATACATAACAGTGCATTTTTGTTTTATTGAATAAAAAAAGCATTTTTTATAAAATCAGAAATGATCATAATTCTATGTGAGCCAGTTTATCCATTAAAGAGCTCAATTCATGAGTTATTTACAGCATGAGATGATCTAAATTATTCCTTCATTCAGGCCTTTGAAGCCTTTTGTTTGTTATTTTTTTCTGGGGATTACTTTTATATTCCAAAGCAGTTTAATGAGGTTAATAATTGAGTGTTCAGTCTTGGGCATTGCCGTCGTCGGGTCCGTTTTAATAAATCACCAGGAGTTAGTTAATGATTGTATGTGTGTAAGGATTGTGGGAGTTCAGAGAGACGACTGCAGTTTGGTGACGTTCCTCTCATGCATGCTATGATGTCTGACGAGCTCGTCCGACCGAGCGAACTTCTTCTGACAGCTCGGCCAGCGACAGGTAAACGGCTTCTCACCTGAGACAGGGAAAAAAGAAGCGTGAGAATAATTAAACGCATTAGTACTAAGCTATATAATAATTGCTAATGAATCTGTACTTAAACTGAAAGAGGATGAGGATGAAAAGGGGATTACGCACTTGTTTTACCTGTATGAGTCCGCGTGTGAGTCTTGAGGTGGTCAGAGCGTGAGAACTTTCTCTGACACGTCTCACACTGAAATGGTTTTACTCCTGAAAAAGGGGAAATGAGAGAATAAAGACTATTATAGAGCAGCAGAATAATGGGTCAGGTCTGATCATTATTCATGTTGATATGACATGCTGATAAAGACATAACCATGCACAGTACAACATGCAGTCAACTTCATTTTTACGACTGTTTCACAACATAAAAAGGCTGAAAACCTTCGAAAATTTAACAAAATAATAAAACTAGAATAAAGGAATACAAACTACATGGATAAAAGTATTGGGACACCTGACCCAAATGTCCTCCAGCATGACAATGTCCCTCCAGCTTTTTTGAAGAAAAGCTTTACATGGATTGGAGTAGAAGATCTTGAGTGGCCTGCTATAAAGCTCAAAACTCAATCCTACTGAACTTCTTTGGAATGTTGACTGCACTCCAGGCCTCCTCACCTCACCTACATCAGTACCTGACTAACCAGTACTAACACCCTTGTAGTTGAATAAGCACAAATCTCAAAAACACACTTCAAAATCTAGTGGAACATCAAGACATTAAACGTGTTCTAAATGTTCATAAACCACAGTTTTACAGTCAGGTGTCAACAAACATTTGTCCATATAGTGTAGTAGAATTTCAACTAGAAATGTAAATACATTATGGAGTAAATATATGTGGCAGTATTTATACTCCAAAAACAGTGTGGTTTCTTTAGTAATTTTTTTGTATTTTTCGTTTTTGTAATGAAAATTCTCTGGTTAAATATTCAAGAAACTAAAAATAACACAAGCATAAACACATGTTGACATGTCTTGCAGGACCTGAACAAATTCTCCTGATTGATTTTTCATGTCTAATTTTACTTGTTGTATTTTAAAAACTCACAGTGATCCATAGCATTACATCAGACACCAACATCTTTTATCAGCATTTCCTGCAAACATCTACCCATTAATTACTAATAAATACGGGTCAGTCAACATTTTTTTATATATATATATTTTATATTTTAAAATATTTCCAAATGATCCTAATTGATTCTGATAAGGCAAGGGAACAGAAAATTCATGTAACTGTCTATGTGAAGAGATAGCTGAATGGCTACCACTGTAGAATTCTGATCATAAGGTTTTGGGTTCATGCCCTGGCATTGCCAAACTGCCACTGTTGGGCTCTTAACCCTTTCTGCTCCAGGGGTGCCGTGTATCATGGCTGACACTGTGCTTTGACCCCAGCTCCCTAACAACCTGGGATACTGTATGTAAAAAAAATCACTGTAGATATGAACCAAAAATGTAATGCATATACACCATGAATACAAGTTGAATAAAGAGAGCGCTGGACTCTGACCTGTGTGTCTACGCTGGTGTCTCTTTAGCTGGTCGGATCTGGAGAATCGGCGGCCACAATCCGTGTAGTCGCACTGGTACGGTTTCTCTCCTGAACACACACATAATTATAAAATATATTACCACACAAAATATTTAGAATGCCTGTTTTCTGGGACACAGCTTCCAATTGAAGATACCTTTATTTTCATTTATATTATAATTTAAGTTTATTCCTTCAAATTAGTTAACCTCTTAGTCGTCAGCGCCGCGTCCGCGCAACCAATATCCCGTTGTTCTCAGGTGTTAATGTTTATTAAATCGATTAAATAAAATAAGTAGATTAAATAAAAATGAAATAAAGAGGGAGAAGAGTAACCATGACTAACTATACATCATTCTAAAGGTCTAAGCCTCAAGCGGCGATTTCAGATCACTGTTTTTCAATAAAAAAACTTATAACTGAAGTCTCAATCAAAGTGCGCTGAAATCTACCAGTATAAACAGAGCTACATAGCTTATATTTATACAAAAATGCTAACAAATTAGACAACATACTCAAGAAAAGCTAAGCTACATCTATCTAGCTAGAGAACATACTTAAAACATAGCTAGCAAACAAATAATAGAGCCAAGAAAAAGTTAGCTAGCTGGCATTAGATAAAGAATGTTTTCCAGACTTGTTTGCTAGTTAACATTACATAATATGCTGTAACAAATCTAGCTGACATTAGTTGATTTATAAATAAAACTAAGCTATCCTACTGGCATTAGCTTGAGAATGTACCCAAAAACGTCAGCGACCTATATGTATGCACAAATGCAGCAAGTTAGCTGGCATAAAATACAGAATTAGCTACAATTTAAAAACATAGCTAGATATTAGGTAGAAAAGGTAAACAATAAATGTTTTTATTTAAAACTGGACAATATAGCTAAGCAAAAACGAGCTAGCTAGCTGGCACTGGTCACCTCGCATTAAACAGTATACACAAAGCCAGATAGCTAGCATTAGATTGAGAATGTTCTCAAAACAATTTTGTTAGTTAACATCAAATAATGTGCTGAAACAAAGTTAGCCAGCTGTCATGAGTTGATTAAATTGTATGCGATAAACTAAATTATCTTACATGGAATTAGCTAGAGAATATACCCTACAACGTCGGCTACATGTAAAATACAAAATGTGCTCAAGGAATTTAGCTAGCTATCATTTGGCAATATATACAAATAAATATTAGATTAGACTTTTGTTGTCATTATATTATTATTATGCGAAAGAAACAAAGTAAAAAGTTAAGCTAGCTGCCTTAAGGTAGGGAAAATACAAAATAAGTTATTTAGTTAACTTAAACAAGGCTAGCTAGTCACCTTTAGCTAAAGTACATTCTCATTAAATAGCTTTTATAAATAGGCCAGCCAGCTAATTGACATTAGCTTAAGAACAAGGAATTTAGCAAGCAATTTAAACCATAATCCCAAACAAGGCTAGCTGGCACTAGCTACAGACGTAATTTTCTAACAAAGCTAGCTGGCTGACATTAGGAAATGTACAGAATCCATGTAGATAGTGAATTGAGATGGACATGCTCAGGGATGTGTGGTGTATATCCAGCTAGCGAGCTGTGATTCACTGAGAGAAGATGGGAGTCAATCGGTTATTAAGCTATCACTAATTTCCTTGGAAATTGCATATTTACACACCAAGCCTTTTCCCATAAATAGGAGTCAACATTAATTACACCACACACACACACACACACAAACACTTACATGTTGGGAGTGGCTTTAAATAAATGGGTGAGATATAGTTGAATGATTTCACCATGGTTACAAAAGCAGTTCTGGTTCCTGTATGACCCCATGGTGTGTGTGTGTGTGTGTGTGTGTGTGTGTGTGTGTGTGCTTGTGCTTGTGCTTACATCTGCTGTATTCACTCTCCATGAAGAATCTGATTCATTCTGTCATGAGCAACTGAAAACTGGATGTTGAATTAAGGACTATATGTTTAATTTTTGCCAGCTTCTTTTATGGATTTGTGTTGGAGCGAGGCAATGTTTGGATAAACATGTCAAAAATGTATTACCCCTCACTTGAGAATGTCCAAGCTTTTTCCCTTAAGGTTTGAGAAATCATTAAAAAAAACGCAGTATATTACCGTAATTGTGTTGTGGAGACTTGAGACTGAGACAGTGAGTAATATGTCCTAAATATTTTTTTATTTACAGTGATCACATTTAGAATTACATTTTAGTACAATCCACCACTGGACATCATGCTCTGTATGGATAGTATTAAATTGTGATGACATATTATACATGGATAATGTTATGACTGATTATTTTCTCAACACTACAATGGTGCATTATGTTGTTATTATCCATGCATGGTGTATTAATACACTTCGTACAGTCATTGTAGTTAAGAATCCTTTCAGTTATCTTGCTTATGTTGTGGTTATGCATCATAGCCCCCAAAAAAACGTAAGGATAAAGAATGAGTGTGAATGTGTAGACCACTTAAACAACAGACATGAGTGTCTCTTACCTGTATGTTTCCTTCCGTGCATCTGGAGGTGTGAGAGTTTGAAGTATCTCTTGCTGCAGCCCGGGTACGAACACACAAATGGGCGCTTCTCATTGGGTTCAGCCGACCTCACGATAGAGGGCGGGATGCTCGGGACTCGTCTCACATCCTGGAGGAGGGTGAGACAAAGGCCTGGTTAAAAGCAGTATGTGATGGAAACACACAAAGATACGTGTCTAACTAACAAACAGCTCGGTGTGTAAAAACGTTCTTCATCAGCAGTCAAGACCTGAAGTTCTGAAGATCCCTTAAAAGCAGTAATATCTGTGTGAGGACTGGGTGGGGACTTTTGTATTTACGGCTCCTCGTTTTTTTTATGGTGTTACAACTACCAGTTTAAAGAGAGAATTTATTTGCTGTTGAGTCTAGCTACTAGAAATGAAACATTACCCTATCCAACTTAGCTCTGTTTGTTTAAAACCACTTAAGGAAACACCTTGTTTCCCTGTTTTCCCCAACAGATGTCACCATTTTGTCCCTTTGTCCTTATTAATTTTTAGTGTCACCACCTGAGTCCTGTTTGCCATGAATGTTTTTTTTTTTGCCCTTTTGTCTCAGGTTCGTGCTTGGTGGTTAAAATTGTGTGGTCCATTTTCCGAGTTTGTTTTCCCTATGTCGCCTGCCTTTTCCAGAGTTCCAAGGTTCCCTTGTTTTGTTTTGTTTATTTGAGTTTGTTGCCATAGCTCCAGAGAAAGACTTCACTTGTAGTTTTAGATAGGAATTAAAAGATATTAAGATATTAGAAGATATCAAATTTTTCCTTCTTGAGTTGTGGACAGATGATTTTCCATTGTTCTGTATTATTTGGAAACTAATTAATTTTTTTGTTCAGTTTTTATTTTATTTTTTGCATTTAAAATAAATACAGAGTTTGTCTCTGCAATTGGGTTCACACACACACACACACACACACACACACCCACACACACACACACACACACACACTCTTGTGGCAAACTGCTAGAGCTCCCACATCTCACTCAGTCAACCAAGGTTTGAGCCGAGACCATGAGAGTGTGCAGGAAGAAAACGCTCATATACTATATGGACAAAAGTATTGGGACACCTGACTTTTCTAGCCATTTGTGGGTCTTCCCCAAAATGTTACCACAAAGTTAAAAGAACAGGTTAGAATTAGGTGCATTAGGTTTTTGATTATTACATACTGATCCTTCTCCTTCCATCCAAAGCATATCGTGACTGGCATTTCTTCAAACTTCACTTCATAATTATTTCTGAAGCTGTGAAAGTTTGCTAGGGAACGTGTCTATAAAATGATGAACAATCAGCCAATCCAAATATAAACTTATGAAGCTTACAAAAATACACTAGTTCTAAAGCAATGGTATTAGTAAAAGTATTACCAGTTAGTTACATTACATTAAATGATGAGTTACATTATTATTAGCAGTAATTAAATATATTGTAATGTATTGGATCATCAGAGAGGTGTGAGATCAAATGAGAAAAATGGAGCCAGAGAAAGAGGATCAATAGTATTTGTTGTTCTACACACCTCCACTGCACTGACAAGACTGTTGGTATCTAGTAAATGCTTTTCCTAATGCTGAACAGAGTTAATGATCCATACAGCGACACAACATGGGACACGTCTGACTAATCAAATGTTTAAATCGACCTGTCCTTGACACACACAATCTCTGCTACAGCTGACTGACAGGATTTCGAGGGGAGTCAGTTTGTAACCTTTAGTTGAACCTGTTTAACAGTAGCTGTGTGTGTGTGTGTGTGTGTGTGTGTGTGTGTGTGTGTGTGTGTGTGTGTGTGTGTGAGTGTGTACACACCTGAATTCCTCGGAACATGCCATGTGTGTGTATGTGGTACTGAGCACTGTACATCACAGGAGCAACAGCTGCCGTGGGCTCGCTCTCGAATCCTGTGGTCGGACTGCAATACGTCAAGGAGAAGACACAGAATTGGCATGTTTACTCATCATGGCAACCTCAAATGAACAGGACATTTTGTTAATAAAGGACAAAATAGCAGGATCTAACAAACCTCTACACATATTGTATATGGAATATACAGGGAATGATATGTACAGTATTTTGAAATGTATATAACTTATGCGGTGCAATATCTTATGCACCTAAATAGATTAAAAATTAGGAAATGTGGGGAATTAGGACCTTATTTTACTTTGCTTAAGCAAGTATATTAAGATCTTTTCTTTCCTACCTTTAATAATGAAATTAAACGTTATAAAAGGATGTTTCTAGTAATGAAATAAACACTTTATCTAAACCTCAATTGCTATTAGTTTACTTATAATACATTCATCATCCACTTTACTTTAAACCACCTGTACATTCATGCAGCTATCCAATCGTCCAATCATGTGGAAGCAGCACAACAGAAAAATTAATAAATCAGTGGTGGATGAAGAACACAAACCATGTACTTGATTTAAAGCCGAGATAAAGTCGCTAAAATATGACTCCAGTAAAAGTAAAAGTGCTCCCTTGAAACGCTTCATTGAGTAAAAGTACAACATATTTGCCTTCAAATGTACTTAAGTATCCAAAGTACTGATTTATTACAGCTATTATTATAATTTTTATCACAAGACTTTTGCATAATCAACTTAGTTTATGTTAAAAGATCCCAATGTTCCTCTTAACACACCGATCTATTGATAGAATGAGCTTAATGACTCAAACACTGATTGATATCTATTACAATCATCATGAGCCCAAAATTTTATTTTTAACTACTTCAAACAAATCACAAATAAGGCCACGGGTGTTATTCCTCTCAAAGGTTCTGCTTATGATAAGTAGATACCACTAAGCATCAATCACAGCGTTCAAAATGGAGCGCGCTCTACCCTAATTGGTGGATTGCTGCGAACTTGACCAGTTTTTATCCGCTCATAAATAAAAAAGAACTACCGATTTCGCAAAACATAGTTGAGTAAAAAGTACAATATTTGACTATGAAATGTAGTGAAATTAAAGTAAAAGTCTCCCCAAATGGAAATACTTCAGTAAATTACAAATACGCAAAATAAAGCAGGTACAATTGCATTCACTATGTTACTGTTCACCAAGGCATTAAATATATATGAAATGGGGAAAAAGTGTATTGCATATTTTATTAACTCCAGATCTATTAGTATTTTTATCCACTGCTAGTTTTAGCTGTACATCTATAAAAAGGCACAAATGTGTGAAATACGTGCATATGTAATGAGTTACATACATTAGAATGTTTTGGCTATTGAGATGGATACTACAAAAAGAAAGAATGCTGAACTGATATACTAAATCCTGGAAAATATTTCCTTCTGGCTGTTGTGTGTGTGGTATGAAGAATGATGTCTGTATAAATGAATTTACAGCACTGATAAAGTTCAGAGTCAGGATGTGTAGGGAGCACCTGATGAACCACTAGAGCTCCATAAAGCTCCCTTTGTCCTGTTAGCTGCACATCTCAGGCTACGCTATCAGCTAACACTAAGCCAGTCATCCCCCTATCTATCCATCTTTCTGCACAGACAAACAGCTCATGGCAAAGAGGAGGAGCAGGGGCATAGTGATTATCTGCATGAACGTAAATATTACACTCTGCTGAAGTCACGCCCCTCGCCCATGCTCGCCCATCACGCCGCATTCCACTACAACCACGTCAAGATACTTTATCTTCTCTGAACTGGTTGACTGAGCAAAAGCATGACCCCCTTCTGTCTCCAGCTCCCTTTCACCAGTACGAGTTAAGCATTGATTTCATTCTGTGAAGTTTTTTTCTAGATGTTAAGCAGCAGATCTTAAAACACACCCTAAATCACACACCCTTTTAATCTGGGACACTGGATGGTGGAAAAACAAAGCACTTTCTTCACTCACTGTGCACTGAGCCACATCTTATTGCCTCCTCCTTATACACACACATACTTAACTAATACCCACTGTCTTTTTCTTCCCCCTGTCTGTTTTTCTTTTGTGCTATTTTCCGAGTTCACGGTCAAGGTCAGCGCTCTATAACTGAAACCTTCACAGGAAGTGGCTCCCACTACAACAGCTTGAAAACAAAATAGTTTTGCACTCTTTTAGGAAAGAAGGGAGTGCACTACTCCATTACCTTCGCATCTGCAGTGCTTCAAGACAAAATTAACATATTCTGTGTTTTTTCTTTTTTTTAGCATGTTACTGCTAACATGCTAGGCTGCAACCTGGTAAAGTTATTTTTTACCACTTATATTTTTGCCCCAACTTTATTTAGCTGTTAAAAGTGACTTATTTTGTACATACTGCAAAACATGTAACTACAAAACATTTTTTTAAGTATCACATGATTTTTACTTAGTGTTGGTATTTTGTTGTAGTATCAGGGCCGGTTCTAGCCAATTATTTTAGGGCGGGCTGGTACAAATAGTAGGTGGGCAATCAGTGGTAGTGGCCCCAACACCTAGTTATATAACACTAAACTAAACTTAAATTTAACAGTGATAATAAAAACAACTTTGAAAACTTAAAACCTTAATAAATCTTGTTTTTATTGGATCAGATTAGTTCTCAAATTAAATTAAATCCTAAATCAACTTAGAGACAATTTTATTTAAACTACAGTACAAAATCAGGACACTATAAAAAGTAAAAAAAAAAAAAATTCGACTTTTATAGAACTTTTTCCTTTTTTTTAAGATTTCGTTCTTTTTATTTGAAATTCATTACTTAAGCAAAGACAGAATTAGAACATTGTATAGTTATACAATGTTCTAATTCTGTCTTTGCTTAAGTTCTCTTTTTTCCACTTTTAATAAAAAAAGTTCTATTTTCTGCCACCTCACGTTATTACTTTATAACCAACAGCAACCTTAAACTTTATTTGCATTGTTTGTTTTTTTTATATTGTACCTACCAATTTTTTGTTTCTGTCTAGCTATTGTTCTGTCCATCTATCAATCTATCTACAGCATTAATCTCCTGTTTTCCTTGGTAATTCATCCATGACTAAAGTATCTGTTATGGATTTCTCATGGGTCAACATCTCTAAATTCCTCTTTCTTTTATGCAGCATTTTGTGATGATAAGGGGTGTAGGATTCTTGACAGTGTAGAGAAGGAACTCTCACATGATGATGAAGACAACAATGTCCAGGTCTCCAGCCATAATCATGTGCTGAACCAGGAAGAATTAAATAAGCGGCATATGTTACCAGAAGCATGTTTTGGGTAATTAGCTAATATTAGCTGAGATGGCACAGAACTGAGGCTGTAACAGCCAAGAGATAGGTCTGCTTTGGTGCACTTGTTGTGGACTAATGAGCTTATTAGACGTATCTTATAATAATAAAAATAAACTTGTGAACAGTTTATTTTTATTGCAAGGAATAAAACACTTTCCTATAAAAGCATGCTTAATCATGTCCATATACAATTTTCTTCCTCAACATAAATCATTTCCTACCCCATAGCTAAGTGTTTCTTTAAACCTGAATTTTTGAAAGTGTACAGTTCTAACCCTAACACAATCTAACTGCTCTAAAAAGTTATGAATGAACCATAACTATTAATATTTCCTTCAACTAGACTTCCTTCATGCTCACTATTCTTTCTTCTCTTCCAAGCTGTTGATTGTGTCAGCGCTGTTTTCAACACTACATATATCCTTGCAGCTGCGTACTGATATGAAACCGAGTCCAGTTCTTTGAAGATAACCCAGAGTAGAGGCTATCTGTTGCCAAAAGAACTAATCTCAGGCCAGGTCAATGGGATCGAGGATCCCGCTTTTATATTCACTGCACCACTTCTTGCATTCACTTCTTGCATTAACAATGCCTTTACTTTGTAGGTTGAAAAAGAAAAATGTGGTGGAGGAAAGTGCAAAATAGTGCAAAGTGATCTGCGAAATGCCATACCTCTTTATGGTGGAGGTCAGACTGTTGACTGGGTTCCAGGTCATACACTCAGCCATTTGGTACAGATTATCACTGCCAGAAAACAAATAAAAATACAGTGTTAAAACAATGAAAACGATTGGAAGGTTGTGAGTTCAAATCCCAGGGCTGTCAATGAAACTTTTATTTTTGAACCTTAAATTCTTGCATTGAATTCTCTACGAAAGTAAGGAAAAAACTATAACAGGCCATGCTGTTATATGATATTTATCAACAACAGGGGCTTAAAGGCCTGTTATCGCTGCCTTATGCCAAAGCAATTTGTCTGTGATTACTTGATTAATAAAGATTATGTATACTTTTTATCCATTTATAGTTATATGTAATGCTCTGAAATATCCATAAGGCTAGGTAGTTCCTGTTATCACTTACAATGTAGCAGCTATAAACAGTCATTCCTTCTCTGGACAAAAAGATGCTGAAGACAGATGAAAAACTTACAAATTGCTGACAAATGAGATTCCATAAATGTTAATTAAAAGCATCTTTGTGGACAGTGTCAGCATAACAGTTACAATGGTTAAAAAATATTTGCCTATTAGCTGTGAACGAGTTGTTACTAAAGAAACAATAACATCTAAACAGCCTGTTGAGCTTAAAATAACTTTGATTTGAATTGTTGTTCTAGAAAATTTACATTGATGGAATTTGGCACTTTTAAAGAGAGTGAGATAAAAAAAATTGTTATCTCATTCATAAAACTGTGCAGCTATGGGGTTAAGGGCTTGCTCAGGGGCCCAGGACTGACACGTTAGTGTGGCCAGGAACTCACAACCTTGGGACCCAATGTCCAATGACTTAACCACTAAGCTACCATCTTCCCTAAAATTAATTGACACCTTTTGATCAATCAGAGTTCACCTAGAGTGGCTGGATTAAAGCACCCTTCCAGTTAATGCTAATATTAAACATTTTACACACACACACACACACACACACACACACACACACACACACGCACACACACACTATATTGTTACTACACAATTCCTTAACATTTCCTTCAAGATTTCAATATTGTTGTTGTATATGGTGTTTATTAAAAAAAAAAAAAAAAAAAAAAAATTTTATGAAACTTCTTTCACTCTATTAAGGAATTGTGTAGTAACAATATAGTGTGTGTGTGTGTGTGTGTGTGTGTGTGTGTGTGTGTGTGTGTGTGTGTGTGTGTGTAAAATGTTTAATATTAGCATTAACTGGAAGGTTGCTTTAATCCAGCAACTCTAGGTGAACTTCATCCAATTCAATCTTGTGTAGTATTAAATGCAGCAAGTTTAAACCAGGAATAGAGATACACAATAGAAATGACAAGAAATCTGTTAGCCTCTAGTTAACCTGAGCTACTGAACAGCCTTCTAGTCTAAATGAATAACCATTAAACCGGCTATAGTTACTTAAATATAAACTACATGTGATTTTCAACTGAAAACTGTCTCATCTGACCGACATCAAGCTCTCGCACCTAAATTGTAATCGAGGTTACCAGCTAATACATTCAAATACTTTTCTAGCAAAGTTAGCATGCTAGTAACTCAAAAAAAGCTACTGAAGTGAAGTTTTTGCTTTTAAAATCACGATTAGTATATTTTGTACGATTTGTTTAATCAATGTGTTAAAACGTGTATGCTCTGTAAAAGGCTAATTTCTCAGTTTTCTGTTTTTGTTTCAGAGTTTCATAGGGATCTACTAAGTTGTAAGAGATATGTTTTGCTAAATACATCAAAGTTTGATGTTGTGTTCTACAACTAGTAAATAAATGATTTCTGATTTTTGTAGAAAACCACATGAGCTGCTGTACTGTAAATACTTTGCTTAGCGTTCGCAGGAAGAGAAGTGAGGCGCCCTCGCTCTCATATCTGATCAATGACAGCAGATCTGCAGAGGTCTGGAGAGTCAGCGTGCCTGGTACAGTGTCGTAATAATGTAACAAGGTGAACGTGCTGACAGCAGGGAGGCGTCGAGAGGGAAAGAAGCTGAATTAACCAGCATTTAGTGCTTACAGTCTGTGCTTGCGTCAGGCTAATTAATGTGTGAATAGAGCTACAGTTTTCGAGTGTGAAGAAACACAGTGGTAATGTATCACAGACACCCCAAATGTATATAAGTATAGAAGATCAACTTTCTTTTTCAAGTAGATCGCTGTTTTATGTTTTTATTTCTCACCCTTTTTCACTGTTTTAAGTGTAACATTTTTATGGGCAGTAGATTTTCCAGCAAAGGAGGATACAATACATCTTATACCTGAGTAGTCAAGTCAAGTCAAGTCAAGTCAAGTTTATTTGTATAGCGCTTTTCACAACAGACATTGTCTCAAAGCAGCTTTACACAAATCAACAGTGATGGTGAATGGTGCGAATTTGTCCCTGATGAGCAAGCCGTGGCGACTGTGGCAAGGAAAAACTCCCTTAGATGTTATGAGGAAGAAACCTTGAGAGGAACCAGACTCAAAAGTAGTTAAGCAGAAGTAGTCTAATTTTTAATCAAAATAGTCATTGTAGTCACATTAATCAGCTTGACAGTCACTGTTTGGTACCCATGAACAGAAACTGAAAAGCAAACTACAAACGTTGAGATTGGAGCTATTTGCTTTAGAAACCTATAACTTGCTATTTTTAAAGTGTTATATTAATAACCACTGGCCTTAATGTTAAATGCTAGAAATGCTCTTCCTGTTGTGTTGTTCGTGATGTTAGTGATCATTGTGTTTCTGTATTACAATGTAGGGCTGAATAGTTAAAATCTTTTTTTCCTCTTTTGTATCATGTGCTATAGGGAATTGACTGAATACGCAGCAGTACTACAGGAAGACCAGGAGGCGTCATTAAATCTTATCTACATTTGTTCTCAAATTTTGGGTTCCACAAGATCTGCCTTTTCTCCAAACAACATGAGGACATTATTCCAAGAATATTCCAAGAATCATTGAGTCTAGTGGTGTATTATCACACTTGTTTTGCAAAAGTATTTACCCCCTTCACCTGATTTACATTTAATGAGTTATAACCTGGAACTGAAATGGATTTCATTCGAAATATTTCATTTATAAAAATAAAAACATTTAATTTTATTTAATTAAATTTTATTTTATTTTATTTAAACTAAACCCATATTGTTTTTTATTTTTAGCACTATTTGTTTACTTATAATCAGTTATAATTATTATTAATCCCAATTAATTTCATTATAACACTACAAATGATTGGAGTTGATATTTTTCAGAAAACCTTTTATTCCAGTATGCCTTATAAACAATTTTTATGCCATACCAGTTAGCCCTCTCCTGTCCTTGTGCCCCCATACATGATTTAATATCCCATATTTTTCCTTTCTTGGCCCCCCACTTCTGTCCTCAGCCTCTGATTTACCCCAGTACTATTCTCTCTGGGGATGGCCAGGCAGGGAAGAGGAATTCAGAGGAAATGGACTGTAGATCACCCTGAGTGTATTTTGGCTTGCTGAGGGCTGCTGTGCAGTTCTTAACCTTTATACAGACAGCATGGCTCTCCGCAGGCTTACACTAGATTTCTGAGTGAGCGAATCTGCCATCAGCATATAAAATGCTGTCGGATTAGATAAAGGAATGAATGCTTTAAATGCGATTAGACTTTTACCTGTTGTAGCTGTTTCTTAAAAGTAGAGTCTGGCTGTCGCTAGGGGCGTGGCAACTATAGACAGGGGGCGGGGCCAGGTACTGCTGCTCATCTATGAAAAAGAAAGGAATACATTTTAAGACATTTTTAATGATTTATCAATGTTATTTTGCTGTAGTTATTGCATTGTTTTAAGTATGTTTTAATTCTCACTGAGAATTGCAATGGACAGCCATCTGAGACAACCTAAATAACTTCTTTCAAATGATTTAGAATCCCTCTAGCCATTACCAGTACAATATATTTGTTAAAATGTTTACCCTGATGTTTAAAGCCAGGATTCTACTGGAGAGATAGAAGTTAGGAAGATGGTAGAGTTCCAGTATGAACTTAAAAAGTTTCCCCTTTTGTTCTTTACAACATTATCTGAAACATTCAAATTATCGAGCAAGATTTTCAGGAACACTGACCTTCACGGCTGGTAGCTGCTCAGATGAACGCTCCAAACTTTATATACCAAATATCCAAAGTCTGCCATGGATAAATTTAGTATACACGGAAAGTTGGGACTAAAAAAAGCTCTTGTACTTGTACCATTTTCCCCTCCTTCTATTTTCCTGTTTACTCTGTACATAAGGACTAACAGATTGTTCTTCAGGGAGTAGATATTGAAGTGTGGCCTTTTCCTCACTCCACTTATCCAAACAGGCCCTGTGCTCTCGGAACCCATAAAGCACTCACATGGATTTCTGTATCAAGTACTTACAACTAAAAGAGGATTAGGTATTTTAAGCACTACAGGGGGTACAAATGGGTCATCTGGCAACATTAGGCATTCCTAGTCTTTATTACAATCTTCTTCGGTTTCTTCACTTCAGTGGAGGAGGATTGAACAGTTATTTACATCTAAAGGTGATAATAATTTGGAGCGAATTGTTTTGCTACATTGTTGTTAATATCCTGTGCTATTGATTAGCACTGCCTGACCCCTTGATTGCTCCACTTTACAATAGTAATATATTCACCAATGTGAAAGTTACTTTGAATGCAAGCTGCGATATAATTTTAAGGCTACCAGACAAGATATATGATAACAGAAGCCACTTATTTCTCACTTTAAATCCAAATCATAGGTTTATTTAAAAACATTTGTTCTGATATTTTATCTTTGTGTGGTAACATCTCCGTCAAAATGGCAGACATAATGTACACTACAGTAAATGGCTTCATTAAATATAATGAATGGATTTTGTAATTATCTAATTAAATAAAGGTAGAGTTGTATTTTGGAAGTTTCCACCATTGCAATGTCTAAGAATTCAATGCATTGTATTTTGCAGTATTCACATTTAATTAAGATTAATTGTTTTATTTCTTTATTGAAAAAGATCATTGGAACAGTTTTTGACACAGAAGGATGTCAAATAATAAAAAGTAACACAGGGAACACTAAAGTATATATATATAAATATATATATATATATATATATATATATATATATATACAGTATTTACTGCACTCACAATGACTTGACCTGTCTGTTTTCTTGTCCCATATAGTGTAATCTCTAATGGTGGTGGTTTAAAAATGTATATAACAGCTAATTCGCAATGTTGTGTGGGTGTGTATCCGGTGCCCTTACCCACAGTGGTCTGAGACAGAGCATCCTCATGTTTGAAAGGGTGAGAACAAGGAAAGGGTGACGAGTGATGAACAGGTGTGTGAGAAAAACTCAGTGCTCCATCCACATCTGCTGTATTAGAAAAGAAAGTTAGAAAAAAAAGAGTTAGCTCTCTAATTTATTTTGTGTAATACTTTTGTATTTCGAAAGCTTTAAGGGGAACAGTTGGACCAAATCACAATTGAAGTGTTATAATATGTCATTTTTTTATTTATATTTTTTGTTTTTTTATACTTATACCTCAGAAATTTGCCTAATATAAAATTTTTTGTTAAAAGATTGTATGTATTTTATTTGTGTATGCAGACTGTCATTTTACTAAGTAACCACAATGCCTGCTATCCTGAATACTTTCCCATGTTTCATGATTCATCAGGAAAAACTAAAATATATTATAAAACACCATATGAACACTAAGGCATTTGTTCTAGTAGAACCGTATATTAAAATGAGAGAATTAATAATAAATCCTTGCAGCAGAATTGAAGTTGCTCTTGTTGAAAATGAATAACATTCTAAACCACAATATTTGCGCATTCAGCAGCACAGTGGTAATAAAATGTAACACTGTCAAATGTAGTTCATCTGCCAAGTTCATTTTTTACATTTTTTTCTTTCAAAACTGGAGCTGCAGAGTAAATGTTGGGTAAGTTTAAAAGTTTATTTTATTAAACACTGGTGAAAAGACATGGGATGACATCAGACATAAAAATGCATGTCTGTTTGAGCGTATATAGTTCCTAAATCACAGCTAATGTATAATTTGCCTTTTCATCCTATTTAAGACTGGTGTCTTAACAAATTAAGAAAAAAAATTCAGCCACTATGATTTACTCTTAATTTACTCTTTATTTAAACTAGGAGACCCAAACCTATTCCAGCATGACAGTGCCTTTGTGCACAAAGCCAGCTTCATGAAGATATGGTTTACATGGGTGAGAGTCAGAGTGAGATCTCAAGTGGCCTGCTAAAGTGCTTTGACCTCAACCCTATTGAACACCTTTGGAATGATTTAGAATGCTAACTGCATGCACCTAAAGCCCTTAGATAGTGACTCTATCACACCCTTATGGGTGAATGAGCAGAAATCTCCACAAAAAACATTAACATTTAGTAGAACAGCTTTTCATTAGAGTGGATGTTATTAAAAGAGCAAAAAAAGGACAATGTGGAATTGAATGTATCACAAGTGAATCTTATGGGCAGGTGTCCACAAACTTTTATTTACACAGTGTATACAAAGTTGATATATTACTTCACATTCATGGAATCAGATTTTCTCCAGGACAGAGAAATTTGAAATTGCATGTTTTTTTCTTACTGGTGGCGTAATGATATATAAGGCTGATGTGTAAATGATGTGTTTATAGCTGTTATATTGAAAGTCATAAATTGTTTAGACAGTACACATTTTTATGTATGCTAATTATTATTATAATACAATTACTATATTATTAACATTGTATTATTTAAAGGCTCAATGGATTTTACTCAACCATGTGGTTGATTACTTTTTCCTAGAAAAGCTAAAGCAAGACCTAATGTTTTTACTCCTTACAGATAAAAAACATATTTGTATTATATTTTAGTCCTGTAGTAGCTCCTGTACTACTTTTGACTCCAGGACGTATCTATATATCATTCACAGAGTCACTTTAACTACATTTATAAATCACAAATAAAATATATAGGACCAAGAAATCACAGCATTCCCTGAACAGCAGATCCTAATATCTGTATATTAATCATTAACAGAACACTGATGCAGTACATGATATACTCTCTGTCTGATAAATGGCATATTGTAACATTATAGTAAGATATTAAGAGGTGAGTGAGCATGAATATATTTTTTGTAGTTCCTGACCCTCGTGATGAGATTTGGTCCTAGTCTGTGATTAAAGGTCAGTGAAAGTTTGCAGTAAAATCATACAGAGATTGACTCGTTTAAACATTCACATATAGTTTTGGCCAAGTTTTAACACTGCAGCGCTTTGTGGACAATGATGATCATCTATCATTGTTGTTATTCTTAAAGCAACCTGATCTCAGCTTTTCAGCAATGTTTCATTTTTGTGTTCCAACATTCGTTCTTATAAATTGCTTTGTTAGACGAGTTTCAATCAAACAGCAGTCAAAATCAACATTGCACCGTTACTGAACACTTGATTTATATTACTTATTATTATTATACTATAATTAAATAATGCAGTAAAAGTAACCCTTATAAGAGTTCAAAGTTACTGACTGACAAAACATTTACTTTAATTCTTCTAAGTATTTGAAAATAAGTTTAGTTAAAAAGTGATTGTAGATTTATGCTGTACAGACGTGTGGACACTGATGCCACCTGATATTTTCTCTTTCTATAAAATAAATTTTCCAACACCACCAATTTAAAGGAAGACAAAATGTGTGTATTTTCAATTAACATAATTAAATCCATTACACTGATCTACTTTTAGCTGTATGACTGACCCAGGAGTGAATGTTAATGAGCGAGATACAAAATAAATGCTGTTTTGTTGTCTGCACAAATGTTTTTAAGAAGAACTTGATGAATGAAGATCACTTACCCCTTGGGATTTGAGGATTTTCAGCACAGCCGTTCAGATATGGGTTGGTGCTGAACCCCCTGTTCTGCCCAGACGATGAGTCGGTGAACGCCCCGTACCTGCAGCCTCCAGTCAGCTGCCCTGAAAAGTGCACAGTGAAGGCTCCGAGGGTGCAGTGAGGATCATCATGGGTGTCTACTGACCCCCAGCCAGGCTCCTGCTTGATCAACGAGTGTGAAGTCAAAGCTCCATATGGAGAGCCAGGGTGGAAGTCGACTATCGGACCCCACTGAGGAGCGCCGCTGTTGGGACCTGGAAGAGGTGGTAGAGTGGGTACGGCGGGCATGAGGGGAGTCAGATCTCGGACGTCCGATCCCATCAGCCCGCAGGACTCGGTCAGCATTTAGAACAACGGAATCAAGATCAAAACACGAATAGGAACTAATTTCACTTTAGAACTTTTCAGAACTCTGAACTTTCTTTTGGGGAAAAATTCATGAAAATGTCTTGCAAGTTTCTGCCCGAGAAGATCTGCCCAAGTCCGCAGAGATGCAATAGAAATCAAACTCCAGTATAGGGAGCACTTTGGAGTGCTGGTTCGTCTTCTTTGAGAGAGAGGTGCATGCGATAGAAAAGGGTTCAGAGGAAGCAAAAGGAGTTAGAATAAGTGAGATAGAAGTCACCCCGATCCTTTCTAACAGTGTCTGGAGCTTGTCCGTGTGAGTCGGATGTAAAACAATCCTGGAGGAGGAGGAGTTAAAGGAGAAATGATGAGCACTTCATTAGCTTTAGTCATTCTTCTAGACAGCACTTTCTGTGACCTGACTAATGTCATGATTAATGTTTCTGTGGGGGTGGGGGGTGTGTATCTTATTATTACAAGATTATAAAGTAAAAGAAATAGTGTTTATTAGGGTTGTAATGGATTGATTGACAAATAATTTATGTTAATAATAAATAATAGTAGCAGGATATTAACAAACCACAGAGTGCTATTCAATCTAGCCAATGGTTACGATGATTACAATGGTTACAACTGCAGGGTTTCCTGTTGTTCTTAAAACATCTGTAACAAGAATTCAAACCTATATTGAAACTAATAGCAACATTTGTGACAAGGAGCAATTGGACTTTATAATCCAAATCTGTTTGAAATATATGATTTGATATGATAAACCATCTAAATTGCTGTAACTTTCACAGTTTCCTCTTTTTCACTTCCCAATTCTTTTGAAAACCATCTGGATTTCATTAATAATTCAATTTCTTTCTTACAAGTCAGCAATTTCGAGAATAAATCTAAACAGTAATTTATATTTGCAATTACATTGATGAAACTCTGAGATTTTATTAAACTTATATATAATATAATATTGATGATATTCTATAAAAGAATAGACACGATAACAAAGTTTAAAAAATAAAAATAAATACAAAGATAAATTATTTTAAATTGGACTTTATTTACTTCCATTAGCAGTAATGGTTATTGGTAAATTTTACATTTTTGGTTCAATATTGCCCCAAACAACATAAAGCTCTTTCTTTATTGAGAACTGTAATTGACTGTAATATTGATTTAAATTATATTCAATAATAAAATTTTACTTTATAAATCACATTTCTGCAACTTTCCCCAGGTGTCATTTGTCAGTGAACTGATTCAGCTCCATGGGAAAAAGACAAGGAAGCTATTAAAAGTGTCTCTGGCGCTGAAGAGGGAAAAAAATCCCTTGAACACATTACAAGCATATCCACACTCACAAAGACAAGACCGCTGTGAAACATCCCATCTGTTAGACTGTGGAATTCTCTGCAGCAGTACTATCTAAACTAAGCCTCACCTGCTGAGCCTGGGAAGTGTCTGGATATAACCACAAGTATCTTGTTTAATCAGCCACACCCACAACAACAATGTTAAGAAAATGACTCCACACTGGAGTGACTTACAGTGCAATTAAATAACAGCAAGAATTATTTGTTACACTAATATACAATATTCACTTGTCAGCCATTTTGATAGGAATTCTAACAGATCCCGTTAATAACATTTGAATCGTATGTGGCAGAATCAAAATGCTAACAATTATACAGATTCCGGTCATCAGTTAAGGTTCATATCAAACGTCAGAATAGCAGAACATCAGGATGTGTGATTCCTTATTCAATTAACATTTTATTTCTTGGTGAAGTTCCTTCGACTGCTAAGTACATTAATTGCTCTATGGAGCACCATGCTGGCTGACATCTGTACAACATCTGGAAAGGTAACCCAATCCAAAAAACTATTGTATTATGCCTAAAACTATGATTGCGACAAATACAAATCTTTATTATTTAATTAATCAAGGAAACATGAGCTATTTCGTAGCAACACTTTCAAACTGATGGTCAATCAAAAGATTGATATTTCAGTGAATTTATAATATATGAACATATAAGTGAATCTGCATATTTGAAAGGTTTCTATGGAAACCTGAGATCAGAGTGCTACTGACCCAGGGCTCAACTCTGTATGTACTGAAGAAGAGGGGGATGGTGGTGTCAGAGAGAGTGCAGAAATGCTGAGTCCCCACTTGTTGCATCATCTAACAGCAGGACAGTGGGGGAATTTCTTTACTCCGGAAAAGCTGTGATTCACCTCAAATCTTATGCAGTCTCACAGGACTGTAGCTTCTTTTTTTCACAATTCAGGGTTTCATCACTAGGACTTGATTAAATATAATACGTCGGAGAATGAGCTATGTTACAGTAATTGCAAAACGTTTTTTTTTTTTTTTTTGTACAAATAAAGAATTCTGAAGTATTGGCGAAATTGAATAATTAAGAACTCATGGTACATTTATTATTTACTAGGTTTTTAATACAAGAAACAAAAGGAAAAAAAGGGACACAAATTTGGGTGCAATGAACTTTGTTTAACAAGGACAAAATCAGTAGATGTAAAAAATAAGCTAAAACCTTTTTAATATATATGTAATATATAAAACAGTTTTAGCTTATTGTTTACATCTGATTTTATTACATCTGATTTTATATTAGTGATACAAAAATCATGTAAAACCAAATAACAAAAACTGAGGTAAACTATAAATTTGCCATTTATCTTCTCACTATTTGTCGACAATTTATTATAAATAATTATGTAAGATACAATAATTCCAGTCTTAATTTCAGTCTTCTTCTTTAGGTTAGAAATATATAAAGTGCCAATTAAAGTCAGTTTTAAATTGAACTGAAAAATGGCTCCAGTTTATTTTAGTGTATATAAAAAACATTTACAGCATGTGTCAGACACCCTTATCCAGAGCAACTCACAATTATCCCATTCATACAAGCCGCTATGTGGTTAAGGGCCTTGATCAAGGGCCCAGAAGTGACAACTTAGTATGGCTGGGATTTTAACTCATGACCTTTTTATCCAAAAGCCAATGGCTTAACCACTAAGCGACCACCTCCCAAAAAGATGTTGGTCAGTTGATGGTTAATAGTACTCTCAGCATAGGTCATACAATGGTCATCTTAAAGAACTCATTTTGCTGCTTACCTCTAGCACTAATTTTAGAAGTGTTAAAATCCCAAAAGACAATTAAGCAACCAGGAGAATGTCAATGTAATGTATAGAAATAACACCACAATGAAGTAATGATACTCAAGACCAGCATCAAACCTAATAAACAAATGTTTAATGAAGCGTGAACCCAGTAAATATTACTAAGGTGTGCTATATCCAAACTTCTTCATATAGCAGATGTTTTTTTTTTTTTTATGCAAAGAAATGTAAATGTAACCAATTCCACCAGTTAATACCAAGATGATGCACAGTGTTTGGATACTGTATCTCGAAAGGCTTCCAGCCGTATAAATGTTTGAGTAATCTTGTGTGACAAAAAGAACAGAACTCTAAAACTAATTCTAATTAAATACAATTACATTTCAACACTACAAAAAGTGTATAAATAAATAAAGCTCAAAAGGGCAAATAGCCTTTATTAGTCATATTTACATTACAGCACAGTAAAATTTGTACATATCCCAGCTTGCTCAGAGCGCAGGGTCGGCCATGATACAATGCCCCTGGAGTACAGGTGGTTAAGGGCCTTGTTAAAGGGCCCAAGAGTGGCAGCTTAGCTTAAACCCACAACTTTCCGGTCAGTAACCCAGCACCTTAACCACTGAGCTACCACTCCCATACCTATGCAAGGCACTGTACACGTATCATTCAGATACCAATGGTGTCTTTTGCACTCAAAAAAGCAAATACAATAAAATTGTGCCAACACTAAACACAAAACTGCACAGATGCTAGGTTTGGGTTTCTGTAGGATACTACATGACATTTTTTATTTACCATTTTAATTCCTTCAACCCCAAACCCAAACCCAACCCCAGACACACACACACACACACACACACACACACACACACACACACACACACACACACACACACACACAAATATTAAGGTCAGGTCCCAAGAATGATAAAGGTGTCTGATTTTTTACACTTCAGAAAGACCAAAGCATCAAAGCAAAGATAAAAAAAGTATAAACAAGACACTTGTATTGCTAAATGTTCTGCAGATGTCTTGACTTGTGTTTAAGCAAAAAACATTACTACTCTTCCTTCCCCTTCATCTTGACACATACACAACATTGCTACATTTACTGTTATATGACATACTTTCACCCAGAGGAAATGTCTATGGCTGTGTCTCAAATCAGTAGGGTGTCTTTAAAGATATGGTTTGATCATAAACAGAGTACAACAAAATTATGGATTTGATGTAGAATTGTACAAACAGCACTTAATTTTCTGATAACACTTGAAGCTGGCAGCTTTAAACAAGGTCCGGGTGACAAGGGAAAGTTCCTGAGACAAAATGAGAGAGAATTTGAGAGGAACCAGGCTGTAAAAGGGAAATCATTGCTCTCCAGCAGTTGTATGCTATAATGTAAAGCAATGATAAGTGTGTTTAAATGTATTCTATTCAGAATGATCATTAGTGTTGATTTCTGTAGAGTTTATCTCTATAATATTTTAAGTTTGAAGCACATTATTCACTGTAACAGTGGATATCTGGCTTGAGTGCACAGTTCAGAGTATAAACACCTACAGTCTAAAGATCCATGAAGCCGCTGAGCAACCTTAAATACTTTGAGGATGGATTTGGACTGTAATAATTATCACCTGTCTACTACAATAGTATAGGATCACATGTTGCATGAACAGCTCTGCATTTAAGCACCTATTACTACACACCCCAACACTAGAACTGCAATGAATGGATATTTTGTGCCACCCAGATGAGAATGGGTTCCCTTTTGAATCTGGTTCCTCTCAAGGTTTCTTCCTTATACCATATCAGGGAGTTTTTCCTTGACAATTTTACCACTGGCTCGCTCAGGGATAAACAATTATAAGGAACAAACTTATAGGCAATAACTTACAGGCACAATTTCATACAACCTTATAACCTTTATTTTAGACACTGTTCAATGTAAAAAGTGCTATACAAAGAAAAATGAATTTAATTGAATTGCACATGTTTGCAAGTGTAATCACTGGGATTGTCATAAGAGGACATTCACCATCATCTATGTGATACCATCCACAGCAACTTCACAACAAACTTCAGGGACAACAGGTGATTCTCAGGTCATGAAGGCTCCAAGCAAACTAAGAGTATCAGGATGAGTCAGGCAAGGCCAGCAGGCAGGCATCTCAATAGGGAGTAACATCTGAAGAGAGAAAGAGCAAGAGAGAGAGAGAGCCCAGGTATATGCAGGGCTCGCACTTGTGCTTTAAGAGGATATACATCATGCCCTGACACAAACTCTGGCAAGACTAACTATAACAGAATAACTAAAGGGAACGCTAGAATGTGACACAAGCAGGAGAGCACCCTGAGTCAGTCATTCCACCATCATCAAACCAAGGTGAATAACCACTGAATGCCTCCATTGCAATCTTTGTTATTCTAGATACCAAAAAAAATTTTTAATAAAAAAATCAAATAAAATTAGGCATTAAATTACCTCTGAGGTTTTGTTTTTAGCTCACAAACCAAAGTCAAGGCAGCTAACAGTGGGTCAGTTTAAGCAGCTTGGGCCATGGCACATTTTGCTAATTTATAGATGACAAAAGTGTAGGTAACGCATAATGAGTCTCACCTGTGGCTTGTTACAGACAGTCTTCTTAGTATTTTCTTGTTGTGATTTTAGGGTTGAGTGTAACTAGAGATAACTGAGGAACCGAGAAACATAAGTAACCAAGGTTTGCTTCTTGAGTTTTCCTCCACATCCTCCTTGTAAGGTTTTACAATTACAGTATCTTAAACAAAATCTAAACAAATGACCAATGCGACATGATACACTGTATGGTCAAATGTATGTGGACACTTGGCCATCACACTGATATGCACCACTTCCAAAACCCTGAGCATTTGGTGTAGTTAGTCCTCCTTTATATATATTACAGTTTTTTAGTTAAGGAAACCTTAATGTAAAATAATTACAGATTTGTTTTTGATATAATGGAAGTCCCATGTGGTCCAGTTTAGTTTGAGTCTACAATAATGTTTCTTTTATGCTGATGTAATCCACATAATATGAAATTTGGAGAATGGCTGAGATTAACCAGGATACATCTTACAAAAAGATACTAAATCTCCTCACAGATAATGGCATGTAAGGACCCAACTAACAGTCACAAATCATGAGCACTTTTCCTCTGACACACTTGGGAACTTGGGAGCGAAAAACCTGCCAGCACTCACAAGTTCACTGTTTTATCTCAAAAACCTTTTTTAAGATCAAATACCAAACTCAGTCAGATCCAAAGCCTTAAAAGTGTTCTTGCAGTTTCTCTTCCATGCAAATTAATTGACTTGTGTCCGAGCAGTAATCTGTCTGCAAGAGCAGGTGAACATGATTCGGTCCACTAAATGAGTACCAGGTTAAATGTCAAGTTGCCACTGTTGGGCCCTCAAGCAAGGCCCTTAACCTTAAAGTGCTTGGTTGTATAAATAAGACAAAAGTCGCTTTCCGAAATGGTGTAAATGTAAATGTCCATATTTAGACTTAAATTAAGTTAAAGCATTGGACTTTGGATCCTAAGATTGCGAGTTTAAACCCCAGCCGAAAAAAGCTGCGACTCCTGGGCTCATGAGAAAGGCCCTTAACCCCATAGCTGCTCCGTTGTATAAATAAGATAATTGTAAGTCGCTCTGGATAAGGGCATCTGCCAAATGGAATACATTTTATTGTAATTTAATTGTAATTAAATCAAAGGCATTTAATGTGTTGTACTATTTAAGAGATATATTACTGATATAACCAAATATAAATACATTATTTTTATTATAGTCAGGTCTATATAATGTGTACTACACAATTTTAAATACAGATACAAATAGAAATATCACATCGCAATGAAAAAAGGTCAGTGAGCACATCTGTTTAAATCACAAACACATCTGTAATTAATAATAATTATAAACTTAAGTAATAGAAAGATTTTCCTCCTATTCATGTGACCAAATATGAACAGAGATATGAATAGGAACAATAGCACTGTTCTTTAGAATTTCCTTTTTCTTTTAGAAGTCTTGAAAATTGTTTTAACCATATTAAAGTACAAATGGGCAAAATAAAACCAATGAAATATATATTTGCCTTGCTGAGGAAGGTGATGAAGAGGACAAGAATGTTTCTATACCTGAACCCTATTAAGCACCTGTGGAGCATTCTCAAGTGGAAGGTGGAGAAGTGCCATGTGTGTAACATTCAGCAGCTCGGTGATGTCATGATGGAGGAGTGGAAGAGGATCCCAGCAACAACCTGTGCAGCTCTTGAGAATTCCATGTCCAGGAGGATTAAGACAGTGTTAGATAACAGTGGTGCTCGCACAAAACATTGACACTTTGGACATAGTTTTGTTACCAGCTATTTACACAATAATTGCTGTATGTTAGGTTCTTTTTAAAGGACAGTAAATCTGTACTGCTATACATGCTGCACATTTTTAAAGTATTGTCCCATGAGAAAATGCTAAAATGGTTGATAAATTGTGTTGGTTGTATTCACTTCCGTGAGATACAGTATTTGTGCTAGCAAATAAAGATTAGAATTTACTTTTGAAATGATTAATGTACATTCATTAGGCATTTTAATCATTCTTAAATTCCTTGTTATTATAAAACAAATATTTTCCTTAAAATCAATAAAGGATTGTTATGGAGAAGCAAAATAATTATTTGGAATAAAACCAAAAAATTGCAGAAATTCTAATCAAATATTATGTGCCACAGTTTCACGGTTTGTTGTTTTGAGATATCAATACCTAATGATAAATCACATTAGATAAAGAGCTTGCCAGAAGCTCCACAGGAGATCAGTTTAAGACTCAGGACAGGTCACTGAAGTTGAATAACTTGAGTAAATAAGTACAAATTTAAAATTATGTTTTGTTAATTCCTATTTGTTCATATTTTTTCTTTGAATTTGGTTTTGAAATGTTTTTTTCGATGACTTATACTTTTACAGCATTTGGCACCCTTATCCAGAGCAACTTAAGAAGTTGAGAGTTAGGGGTCCAGCAGTGGTAGCTTGGTGGTGCTGAGATTTGCAACTTATGACCGTCCAATGCCTTAACCACTAAGCTACTCCCTTTCTAGACTAGACTACACCCTCTTTAGGATTAAATACAAATACAGATAGAGGTCTGAATATTTGGAACTCTAAATAGCTAGAGCTACAGATATTGCATTGCATTACCGCCCTACAGTATACTGTATATACGACCTTTAGATTCACCTGTTGACACTGAAACAGTTTTGAATTTAATTTCAAATGTTCTTATAATAATTTGACTTCATATAACAATGAAACGTACATATTTCTAAGTAACAATGCCATGAATTTTCATGTTTTTCGAGATGTCGTTTTTAACCATAAAAATGTAATTTACTCAGCATTTGCATCTTATACTATCATTTAGCTTTCAAGTTATTTTCAGGAAGAAAATAGGAACTAATCACTGTTGTCTGTTATTGTGGTCAGTGTTTTAACCTTCTCTGGGTGTTCATGAAATACCTTGATGGCACCCGTTTTTTTTCTTTTTTGTATCTCCCTTTAAAGTCAGTACCTATTAATAGATTTTTAATACAGTCACCAGATGTGCTGTACATCAACAGTTTTTGGGAAAATGTTTATGGCTTTAGATCAGTTCTGAGCAATAGCTTATTCTCAGCAACCACAAACACACCTCTCATCAAGCTCTGTGAGAAATATTTGGAGAAAACGGAGGCAGCACTCTCTGTAATGGATTGAGATGCACAATTTTAATGACTCTTACACATTCTCGCTGTCTTGGGAGGTGTCAGACCAAGAGATTCAGGGGGAAGGTATTTAACCAGCCCCCGAAACATCTGGGACATTCTTTTGGACCCCAGTAGGACATGTCCAGAAAAAATTCAATACAGCAGTCAAAAAGTGATATTGATCTGAATATATATATATATACAAGGCTAAGAAACTCAACCATGCATTAAAACATAGGAACCGTGGTACAGAGAAATTTTTGAAAGTAATCTGATGAGTCAAATCTGAAATATTTGCCGAAGTGCTGGATAGCGGTACAATAATGAGAGTCAGCAGGCAAAAGTGAAACATGGTGGTGGTTCCTTGCATGTATGGGACTGCATTCCTGCAAATAGATCTTCAGTAAAGAGAAGAACAAACAAGGAGTTCTGGAAGTGATGTTTTGTCTAACTGCCCATCCGCACCCCTGGACAGCCTTGACTTTAACATCATCGAGTCTGTCTGTGATTACATGAAGCGAATGAAGAATTTCAGGCAGCGTACATTCACAGAATATCTGTGGTTTACATTTACATTTACATTTGCGGCATTTAGCAGACGCCCTTATCCAGAGCGACGTACAAAAGTGCTTTAAATCTCTAGTAGTGAATAAATCTTACACTGGTACGAAATAATACAAACTCAATATAAATATAACTCGAATTCTACAAACTTGGAAAGTGCTAATTTAAGTATTTCAGGAAGAGGAAGGTCTTCAGTCGTCGCTTAAAGATAATCAGGGACTCTGCTGTACGGACATCTAGGGGAAGTTCATTCCAGCACCTCGGTGCCAGAACAGAGAAGAGCCTTGAATTGTAGAAGAGCCTTGAATTGTGTTGAATATTTTTGTTCAAAAATATGAACAAATAGGAATTAACAAAACATAATTTTAAATTTGTACTTATTTACTCAAGTTATTCAACTTCAGAATTGTGGTTGGTTCTCGAAGATGTTAAAACAAGCTACCTGTGGAGTTCCTTCAAAAACTTTGTGCAAGTGTACCTTGAAGAATGAATAATTTTCTAGTAGTAGTTCTTATAGTTTTCATATTTTAGACTTCAGATTTTTTTCCCCAAGCACTATAGATAAATAGATGTTATATGCAATAAAATGTTTCAAATTTTTTTTAAAGTAAAAAGACAACATAATGTCAAATTTAAAAAAAATGTTCATTTGTTAAAATACCTAACATACAAGGTGTCTTACAAGTTGGTTTTAAATCCCATGGAATCTGTAGAATATACAAAAAAATAAGAGAAGTTTTGGGTAAAAAAACAGTGTTTCACATCTTCACTTTATGGCGCAAGAACAGTCGAATTTGTCAATATGAGAAATCTTCTTACAAAGACTGGGAAACATTCCAGGAAAGTATTAAAACATTGTCTGACAAAACTTATAACAGCTTTACAGTAACAATCACACCCCCACTCCTGTAACTATCTCTCTCGCTGCATTCAGCTGAATCCGTAGATATTTTAAGCTAATTTCACTGGAAGCTGCATATATGCTGTGCTTTTAGAGTTACTAATAAAGCAGAAATTCACAGACCTGCACAAATTATCCTTGTATATCAAATGTACTAATGTATTTTTAGAATTATACAGTTTTCCAGTTACAGCTACAAAAGATTTAGGCTTGTTTGTTTGCTTTAACTTGTTTTGTAGAATTCAGCCATGGCACCTAATTGGTCTTTTCACAGACCAATATACATATATATCATACATTTTCTGTGTTATTTACTAAAATATTATTACTAGACACCTGAATATAAATGTTAAACATATTAAAAAAAATCCTATCCACCAATGTATACAATAAAACCAATTACACACTACAGCTCACACAGCTAGTTCTCACTAGTTCTCATTGTTGAAGTGTTGGTTTTGGTTCAGTATCCAGGGCATGAGGGGCTCACTGAAGTGAGGCGCTTAGTGAAGAGGTCACTGACCTTACTGATGGATGAGGACAGAAAAATAAGTAGGTGGATGGGGTGAGAAGGTTTGGAGGATGGTGGGTAAGTGTGTGGAGTTGCATTTTGACTCCAGCTGAGCCAAAGAAAATGATTTAAATGTAAAATAAATGTCTTGATGAACATAACTTATTTCTTATTTTCTTGCATTTTTCTTTGCTGTGATACAAACCAAACGCTTTAACAGTTAACAATGTTATCGAAGACCTGTGAGAGACTGAATAGTTTTTTTTTTAAGTGAAAGAGTTAAAAAAGTTTCTGAATTTGATACATAGGAGTATTTGGTACCAGGCACATCCTTGCTGCTAGGGGAATGATGTAGTGTAGCTGGCCTGCATTCTTTGGAGATGAAATATAACTCATCTCAGCTTCTAAAACAATGTTTCACTTAATTCTAGTTCAAGGTCTTTAAAATGTTATGCATTTCCAACATTATTTAAAGACTTCTGATCTTCAGCCAAAAAGAAAGTTAGCTATTCGGACTCAGATATTAGGTTTGTTCTACATGCTCCTCTTGGTTTCTTTTGACGACTGGTACAACAACGTGTGTTTTCCAGCGAATTATGGTCTGTGTCATTACCTTGCTGTTTACAGGCTGTTCATTTTTCAGACAGCTCTCTGAGTCACATGATGTTGCAACACTTCCTAGTGGGTAAATGATCATAGTTTTTGTATCCAGATCTTGAGTCATCTTTCTGAAATGGGTTCAACTCTTCACGGTGTCATTTGGCTTGCTACTTATTACAGGCTTATTTAATCAGATATACTTGCTTCATAAAATCAGTGACTATAGGAAAAAAAGAGGAAGATCACTTGGGTAATGGTTTCTCTGTAAATCCATTGTTTTATTATTTGTTTATGAAAATCTGGTGTTGGATTTATACCATTTTATTCAATCAAGTCGAGTTTATTTCTATAGCGCTTTTCACAACGGACATTGTCTCAAAGCAGCTTTACAGAATTTAACAGTTGAGGTGAATGGTGTGCATTTATCCCTGATGAGCAGCCATGGTGACTGTGGCAAGGAAAAACTCCCTTAGATGTTATGAGGAAGAAACCTTAAAAGGAACCAGACTCAAAAGGGGAACCCATCCTCATTTAATCTGGTAAATCTTTGAAATAGAATGCTACACATGATCTGGCTAAAAGCAGATGTGTAGATTTGAATGTCGGGATTGTTTTTATCTGGTTACTCTGTTTTCCTCCCTCCTCTCAAACTCAGTCTAAAGAGTTTACTGCTATTGTATGTTGCCCTGTGATGGACTGATTTATTGTCAGGCATCTTTCTGCCTTATGTTTAGTGTTTCCGAAATAAGCACTGAATCCAGCACAACCCTGACTAAGACTACATAATTACTAAGGTTTATGAATCTATAAATTTTATAATCATAATAGTGCAGTGCATCAATCACTCACTTCATGGGTTTACACATTCCTTGCACAATTAATTGCCTGTGGCATGTTATTTTGGCCCACACTAACTGGATTGAGAATTCTGGTGATCTCCTGGAATATAGAGGCATGGCAGCTGTGCATTGAGTGGTTTTGACCACCTTTTGCAGGGTTTTCCATTTACACACAGTAATGCTGCCATAGCATACCAACGATGGAATTGGTTAAGATGCTCTCAATGATGCAGCGGTAATAACTCATTAAAGTCCCTTGAGACATATGGACTTTCTTAAGTCTATTTTAAGAACTATAGATGCTGTTGCAAGTTCATAAACAGGGCTAAAGTTTGCTGGTGCCAGGACAGATCCTCAGAGATGTGGAGCTGGAGACCCGCTCTACCCTAGATTCATTCATGTAGACAGGGGAGTGTCTCCTGCTGTTGGATTTCCGGATGTCCACATTGAGCCCTGAAGTCTTCATTAAGGCTCAGGTTGTTGGTGGCTCACCATACTGCCAGGCTTTGGAACTCTTCCCTGTAGTTCGATTTGTCATTGTTGCTGATCTGGCCAACCACAGTGGTGTCATCTGCATACTTGATAAAGATGTTGGCTTTATACAAATTAGTGCAGTCATGGGTGAACGGGAAGTAGAATAGTGGGCTCAGAACACAGCCCTGTGGCATGCCAATGGTCAGAGTGTGGGTCAAAGATATGTGATTGCCCAACCTAACAGATTAAGGTCTGTTTGTGAGAAAGTCCAAAATCCATCTGCATGTGGGGGCTTGATGGTCAGTTTAGTGAAGATGGATGGATGGAAAAACATCCGATGAGCAGAGTTTCTAGGAGAAGAAACATCTTGAAGAAAGAGATCCGAGGAAACTACCCAGACTATTAAATCAGTAATTCTAAATCACTTTTTGCAAACATGATGAGCAGAAAAACATCTCAGAAATCACAACACATTGAACCATGAGGTGACTGAGCTTCAGTCATCTGGGTTTCACGCTGGATTTTAACAGGCCATTCAGAAGGCACAGTGATCACAGGTTTAAACTTGGACAATGGAATAAAACCTGTTCTGAATTATCTGTATCTACATACTTTATGAATATATAGTAAATATAGGCTTCCTAATAAACACATTTTTAAAAAACTAGTGAGTGTGTGAGGTTGCATGTTGCTACATACGTTATGTATATTTTACTGCTGCAGTGTGATAAGTGCACTAGTGAATATAGGCTTCCTAAAAAAAATACAAATAAAAAGCTAGTGAGCGTGTATTCAGGTTGCATGTTGCTTTAAGACAGTCACCCGGAAGTACATGAGCGGCTCCGGCGTTATGCGTAAGTTCTTTTTCCGGTTGTTGAGCCTTGCAGTGAGCGTGTGGATTTTATCTGCGCTTTACAAGCATGAGTGTTCCGGCTTTTATCGACATCACTGAGGAGGATCAGGTATCATTCAGGCTATTTCAGACCATCTACATGTGTGTGTGCGCGTCTGTTAGCATCTTGTACTGCATTGTGCGGTATTTTTGTTTTGGTTAACGCGTTAGCAATTAGCTCTTGCCCGGCTCCTGGTTCATCACTGGACTAATCCCAAATTGATCCCTACTTTGTATAAGTGTGCACTACAAAGGGTGTGGAGTAATAGTTTCTATACTCTGCGTAGTACACTTTTTGTCCTTTAGGGCTGTGTTTGGGATGCTGCCTGTAGATCTCTATCCCACTGGCTAATTTATTAGCTGTGTCCTCATGGCCTGTTATTACCCTCTGTTACGTCTCATCTCTTTTATATAGGACTGTTATACCGCCAGTCATCCTCATCATAATTTCAGCCAAGATTTATATTTATTTACCAACTATAGAAATACAAATAACTACTGTCATACTGTTATTCACCATACATCATACTTTTTTATTTGTTTATTATTTTATTAAATCGAGTGTGTCATAATTATTTGAATTCCTGTGGAAACTTTGAGCATTCTTGTAATATGTTTGTGGCCATATTTTGTCTGTTTTTGTGTAACATCTGGATCCAAATAGTGTTTGGGTTTTTTGTTTCTTTTTTAGGCTTTTTGTATTTTTAATAGTTAATATTTGCATAGATATCAGCTTGTATAGCAGTGCAGATTTACTGTCCTCTAAAAAAACTTAACATACAGTCATTATTGTCTAAATAACTGCCAACAAAAATGACCATGTCAAAACTGTTTAAAGTGTTAGTATTTAGTGTGTTCACTATTGTTATCCTGCACTGCCTTAATCCTCCTGGACATAAAATTCACCAGAGCTGCACAGGTTGTTGTTAGGAACCTCTTCCACTCCTTCATAATGACATCACAGAGCTGCTCAATAGACACTCCATCATCTTCCTCAGCAAGGCAGTTGTCATCTTGGTGGTCTGTTTGGGGGTTATTATTATGTTGGAAAACTGCTGATCGGCCCAGTTTCTGAAAGGACGGCATTATGTTTTGCTTCAGAATGTCACAGTACATGTTGGAATCAAAGTTTCTCTCAATGAACTGCAGCTCCTCAGTACCAGCAGCACTCATGCAGCCCCAGACCATGATGGTACCACCACCATGCTTGACTGTAGGCAAGACACAATTTTCTTGTACTTCTCACCCGGTTCATGTGCTGGACACCATCAGAGCCAAACACGTTTATCAAGTTACAGGACACAGGACTATTTAACAGGCTTGGACTTAAAAACCTTTAACATTTGTTCATTTATATATTTGTTTGGTCAAAATAAATGTTTTTGCACATAACCAAAAGGAACATGCATGTGCATTTGGGAGGAAAAAAAATTCTTCACAGGCACTGTATCTACTCACTTGTTTACAAGTGTCAACCCAATAATAAAAAATAAAATATGCAATATTAAATTCCAATATAAAATGTATAAATATTTAGCTATTATGATCCAGACCCAGACCAAATGAACAGGAAAATGTGGCCACAAAGATAAAATAAATGGAGAAAAAAAATGTGTGTGTAATATAAATATATATATATATAATGTGTGTGCTTAAGCGAGTTTGTTCATGTGTTTTCTCCCTGTAGGCCTCTGAGTTGCGGGCCTACATTAAATCCAAAGGAGCAGAGATCTCGGAGGAGAACTCTGAAGAAGGCCTTCATGTGGATCTGGCTCAGATCATTGAGGCCTGTGATGTCTGTCTGAAGGATGATGACAAAGGTATTGCAAGCAGCCATGTCCATGCCTTACATATGGTGTACAACATTTGAACTAAATTTCACACTTTTATTGCTCGAATCTTTTACCCCAGCTAGGGTACACTTTTATCATTCTAAAATAGAGTGCTGGTTTAAATTTTTTTTTGGTTTTGTATGTAGATGTGGAGAGTGTGATGAACAGCATTGTGTCTTTGCTGCTAATCCTGGAGACAGAGAAACAGGAAGCGCTCATTGAGAGTCTTTGTGAGAAACTGGTGAAGTTCCGTGAGGGAGAACGGCCCACTCTGAGGATGCAGCTGTATGTACACTTTACACTTATTCGTTTATTTTTACATCTTTTTAGTGTGTTTGCAGCTTCATTTACTCACTCGTTCCTGCATTCATTCACTCCTTTTCTCACCCCTTTGTCCTTCTTTTCTTGTTCCCTTCAATTGTTTCTTCAGTTTTGCGATAACAGTTTGGGAAATAACCACATGTGGCTGGGAAATTCCGGTGTCCCAATACTTTTGTCCAGACAATGAAAATGTTTACCAGCAGGAGTCTGCTGGACTTTGTGGCATATTTTAGATTTGCTTCATATTTGTCAGTGTCTGATGTTCCTTGTTTTAACGTTTCAGCCTGAGCAACCTTTTCCACGGTATGGACGAGACTGCACTGGTGCGATACACGGTGTACTGCAGTCTCATCAAAGTGGCAGCTGCCTGCAATGCCATCACCTTCATCCCTACCGATCTGGATCAGGTACACCCTGAGCAGCAGAGCTAATGCAGTGAGTGGATCAAACAGCGATCAGCTAATTACAATAACTATAACAATTTGTCTGTAGGTGCGCAAGTGGATCGTTGACTGGAACCTGACCACAGAGAAGAAGCACACGCTTCTGAGACTGGTGTATGATGCCCTGGTCGACTGTAAGAAGAGGTGCAGACATTCTTACAGTTTTACTGGAAAAGGTGTTAGATTTTATTTCGTTTAAATTTTTCCACCTGTTCATCATCATGTGGTTTGTATATGTATAGTGAGGCTGCAGCGAAAGTGATGGTAGAGCTGTTGGGAAGTTACACAGAAGATAATGCTTCCCAAGCCCGGGTAGATGCCCACAGGTATGCTGTTTTTCCATCTTACAGCTGTCGTTTTACATATTCTGTTCAAAGAGATATACTACATACCTCGGTCTTTCTTAAACAGGTGCATTGTCCGCGCTTTGAAAGACCCCAACACGTTTCTGTTTGACCATCTCCTGGCTTTGAAACCCGTGCGCTTCCTGGAGGGAGAGCTCATCCACGACGTGAGTAAAAATTAGGCATATATTTGTTACATTTCTATATATTTTTTCGTTTAATTTTTTCTTCTGTGAGACAAATAATGAATAAAGAAATAAACTGCGATCGGCTTTCTTAATTTATATTACAATTTTTTTGAAATATATAAATGAATATATATATTTATCACCTTTAAATACATGGAACGACGTATTTAATATTATTGACCCAGTATTATATCCGGAATAAATAAAAAGCAGGAGATAAAGCTATAAAATTACTGCACACTTTAACAGAGATGAACTGTAATTAATGGACATTCTGTGCCACCCAGCTGAGGATCGGTTGCTCTGGTTATTGTCTGTGATGATTCTCGTGGTGATCACTGACTCTGATTACCCGCTATGGACCGTCGAATGATGAATGGCTTTATATATGGACCCTTTCCAAGTCGGTCTTTTTAATCGGACAATATGTAATCATGCACCTTTTCTTTCTTTTTAGCTGTTGACCATCTTCGTGAGTGCAAAACTAGCAGCCTATGTCAAGTTCTACCAAAGCAACAAGGACTTTATCGATTCTCTCGGTAAGTGCTTCAGGCTTCATGAAGCCTAGAAGTTTTAAACAAATTAAACACATGCCTGCATCAACCCTCTGGTACCTGTAACACCATAACGTGTAGCTCTCTGTAGGTTACATCTGAATCAGTTCCATCATATTATTCCACTAATTCTGCACAAAGCGATGACTGATTATGTGCTGAGGTCGAATGGGATTTTGAGAAGATATCCGCTACTGTCTTTGTGATATGCCATTCATTTCTTTTTTTTCTGTTTAGTGTCTCAAACCATGTAAGCTTGTCTGTTTCTAAGCGGCTTGGTCCAGTTTGAGTGGAATAAGTACGTAGTCATTCATTTAGTTCAATGTTAATGATTTTCCAATCCATTAGCTGGTACAGAAGAAAGGGAAAGATCTTTACTGTGTTTAAATTTAATGTCTAGGCTCAAAGTCTTAACAATAGTGTAACACATAATGGCTAATAAACCAGTTAAACACACACACATTATTATTATATATACACACACACACACACATTTTGGTTGCACCCCCGTAGCCCCTACGGTACTTAATTGAATTCATCTAGACATTATGCCACTTTTTATAATAGTGTACAGTATTTGACCAAATAAATAGTTTAAAGTGTTATTCCTGACATTCCTGAACATTCGTTTCCACTGCGGATTCCCGCAAATTTTAAGATAACTTGCAACTTGCTGTTAGTCAGGTTCCAAATGAGAACCTGCAAGTTCCGAACCGTGAATTAACGTGGGGGTTGACTGACTGTGTGTGTGTGTATGTGTATAATATATATATATATATATATATATATATATATTATACACTAACTTGTTTTCATGCTTGACAAACAGGCTACTGCCTAATATTAGTTTACAAGTACAGTACAGTGATCTATTTGTTGAATAGGAGAATAAAAAAAAAGCCCTTGCAGTCTGAATGAAATGGGGAAGAAACTGAATAATGGGATTGTAAAAGGGCAGCGTGCTTTAAGCCTGAGCTGATGAGCATTATTATTTTAGCATCACGTTCACCGGAGCGTGAAACGCAAGCAAAGCACAAGATGTTCCGCTAGCATCTGGGCAGTGTTTCTGATCTGCTGGAATGTACCACTCAGCAGAGGCTTTGTTTGGTGTCTGCTCCATGATGCGAGTTCATTAATGCTGGCATCCTCCCTACCTAATATGAACAAGACATTTCAGACGCTCAGCACTTAATGAAATGGATCATCGCTTCTCAGGTTGTGTCACTGGCTAGTTAATTAATGTAAATACATTTTTAATTTGGTTAAATGTTAATTATTTACATTGCACCAGCATTAGCTATTAGTTGAATATTAGTGTTTGGAGCACTTCTATGCTTTTCTGACGGTGCCAGGGTGCAACTGAGGAAATGAGAGTAATATTAATGTTTCGCAGTGCGATTGTTAGTGTTCATGTACTGATATTAGAGTGACACTGTGCTGTTTCGTTCCAGTGTTAAAGTGACAGTTATGCAGTTGTGCAAAATAAGGAGTCCAGTAAGAATTTCGTGGCAGTATAAGAATAAAGTCGAAATATTTTGAGAATAAAGTTGAAATTTTGAGAATAAAATCGTAACGAGAATCAAGTCTATATGCCGCAACGCATTGGGACCCCAGCTGAAGTAATGGCACGCACCGGTGTTTAACTCCTGTAGGATCGATTTCTTTGATCATAATCCTCATCGCGTCTTGAGAAATAACATCTCTTGGAAAACCACGCAGATTTAAACATCAATATTCTTGGAAACCATTTGAGATTGCACGGATTTTTTTCTTCTAAATAAATTCAATTTCCTAGATAACCGCTGCAGTGTCCATTTATTAATTATAACTACAAGCTGATGCGGCAAAAGAAAAGAATTTCCTTATTGCTAAACCCTGACCTAATGATGGATTTAACTAAATCCTCCAGGTCCATTTAATGCAAAACTCTCCTGTGGGTTTCTTAAAATGGTACCACTTTAATCTCCTATTGCTACGACGGTATTTTCATGATTATTTTTTTACACGTGGCACTAAAACGTCGTCGTACGCCGAGGCACTGCAATGTAATAAACGTTTTAGACCCCACAGCTCTGCTCTACCTTGATCGTGCATGTACAATAAGGAAACCTTTCAAGATCCTGCACTCCATGAGCAAAGGTTTGTTTACCCCGACTCGCTTTGCCATGTGCAGCCACACAATATCTAGAAAGTCTTTGCTGTAGTAATATAAATTGCCCTCACTTGATTTAGGAGGCCCAAACCTATTTTGGTATGACCATGTGCACAAAATGAGATCTATGACCTGATTAGCCATGGTTGCAGTGGATGAACTCTTATGGCCTGCACAGAACTCTGACCTCAGGGATCAACAGAATAAACTCTGCAGATTGTATTTGTTTGCTGCTACCTACCATTAGCGAGGGAACCCTGGGCTGAAAGTGTTGCGGATTGATGATGGAAAACTTCGAACGAGTGTTTTGTGTGTCGGTTTTTTAAATGTCTGGCATTCTGACATGACAACTGAGATCATACAGTGTGACATGGGAATCATGTCCATACAGTCTGACAAGCAACAGTCGCAAAGGACTATAAAGCTTGAGCAGTGTGAGCCTGGCATTAGGCAAGCTTCAGTTTTTTGTTGTCCACCAGGCACGACTTTTGTTTGTCTATTTATTTATTTTTATTCGTGTATAGGTCTGTTGCACGAGCAGAACATGGCAAAGATGAGGCTGCTTACCTTCATGGGCATGGCTGTGGAGACGAAAGAGATTTCCTTTGACACAATGCAGCAGGAGCTACAGATCGGTGCAGATGATGTTGAACCCTTCGTAATTGATGGTATGGCTCAGCTTCTGAGAACTTTTATAGAGATTTTTGGTTGATTGAGCAGAGATCATATATTATGACTTTAGTCATTAGTGCTAAATCAGCTCTTAGTGACCGACTTAACATCAGCGCTGCATGGGTCCTGGACCCTAATTGTTGTGCACGTATTATTTCTTTCATCAGCTGTTCGGACCAAGATGATCTACTGCAAAATTGACCAGACACAGCGCAAGGTTGTCGTAAGGTGAGTTTCCTTAGATACATGGTTTCTGCAGGGTCTTAAAGTTTTAAAAATTCTACATTTTAGGCCTCAAAAAGTCATTAAATCATTTAAAACTGGTAATAACGTTTCCGATGTTCATGTAACACTCTTTCTAAAGCTCATTGAAATTCTCCCGCAGCATTTTCGAATGTTGTTGTTGCAGTTTCCTTAGTGATCCGTCGAATAACCAACAGCATTAACTTAATTAGCAATTTGAGCTACATAGGCTCGTCTGTTGGATTGGACCACACGTGCCAGCTTTTACTCCCCATGTGCATCAATATACCGTGGCCACCCATGACCCTGTCACCGGGTTCACCACTGTTCCTTTCTTGGACCACTTTTGATAGATACTGACCACTGCAGACCAGGAACATCCCACACGAGCTGCAGTTTTGGAGATGCTCTAACCCAGTCATCTAGACATCACAATTTGGTCCTTGTTAAACTCACTCAGATCTTTACGCTTGCCCGTTTTTCCTGCTTCTAACATCAAATTTGAGTTGATATATTTGGTTATATTTTGTGTATATTTAGTTTTGTATTTCAAGGTCTTTAAATATGCTGTATGAATTTCCATAAATTGGTTCAGTCATTTGATCTCCATATAAATAGCTGAGGAACGAACACCAAACCAAAGTTTTGCAGAGTTACGAGTTTTGTCGAAGTCTCAGCATTTAAGTGCACAAATTTTCCCGAACGCTATTAAATCAGTTATTAAAAACGGAAAGAATGTGGTAGACTGACTTGTATCATACAAATGTAAATATTTCAATTATATAGTTTAAATTAAAAGCAATAATCTGGAAGAATAGACCATCACTAATCTGTTTTATTCCTGGTCCTGCATGCTAACGTGTGTGTGTGTGTGTGTTTGTGTGTTTGTGTTCAGCCACAGCACTCATCGCACGTTTGGAAAGCAGCAGTGGCAGCAGCTTTACGACAGTCTCAGCTCCTGGAAGCAGAATCTGGCCACAGTGAAAACCAGCCTGCAGACGCTCTCTCCTTCTGCCTAACACACTCATAACGTTCAGCAGTTTTTATATATATATACACACACACACTCAATAAAAGACAAATGAAGACCGTTTATTTTGTGGCGTTTGAACTTTTTATTTAACATTTAACACTCCATGTCTGTGTAGAATTTAGTTTGAGGCTTTCATCTGACGTATGGAGTTAAGTAATCAGGGTTGTGGCAAATATTATTGCATGGTGAGAGATGGGACACAGGCTTCAGGATAAGGATTGTTTGTTTAGGATAAGAGATAAGCTTCACTTGACAAACATTCAAGTTCTTTTCTTTAGTCTATAGTTCTCTCCAAGAACAAAGTGAAGGGAAGTGTAATAAGAAAAGGGAATACACGAATGTAGGGCCTGTTTGTGTTAGTATAGATAGATAGATAGATAGATAGATCGATGGATAGATAGATGTTGACATTTCTGACTTACAAAAAAAAGTTAAAAATATATTGGATAAAACAGGATCAAGAATAAACTGAAATGTAATACTGACTTCAGTGGAGCTAAAGGCAATTATTTATTTGCCCCTGAATCTGCAAACTGCAGTATCATGAATATTAAAAAAAAGGTTGTAATACTAAAAAAAGTTAATATGCATTACTAATAAAAATTTTCTATTGTTTCTGATGAAATTTCTTGAGGCGTTTGTATCATTTCCACTGAAACAGGAAGTCAGGGTGGGTTTGACTGGACAGAGGAAGCAGGTAAGAAGAGTACAGAATGGTGTCATCAAAATGTTTCATCTGTATTAGTCAAGAGATATTTTGAATGCATATATCTTCCTAAGTTGAGTTTTGGCATTGTTTTGGAGCTTGTGAGGTAAAAATGATGTAAAAGCCACTTTTATTCAGATTTTTGGAGGACTTTAGGCATCTTATTCCTGAGAAGATTTTGGGCTGAAATAAGTCTCTATGTCTTGGTACTTAAAGCATACTAAAGTGATATTACAGAGGACAATTGCTTTGGTTATTTACTCTATACACTATTCACAATACACTTGTTTTCAACCCAAGTTAATAAAGGTGGAGTCTGTGCATACCCCAAACTAGTTACATGGTCTGCATTTGCATAGTTAAATCTGATAGGCTATTATATTTTATGATGCAATAACACTCATGTCATGTGTAAAAGTCTTCTGAAGGTAAACAGTCAACACATTCGATAATTTTTTTTTTTCATGCTACAGGTTGTTAGCTTTTCTCAGATGCTTTTCTCAGATTAGAAATGAAATTCTCCAAACTATTCATTCAAACTCCACGTCATGTATTTACCTGTGCACATCATAAAAGCATTTCTTGTTGCTTTGATTCAATTGCGAATGCTTTCGTACATTCATTTGACCGATTGTGTACAAATGTCTGCTGTTTCCTATATCATTAGTTGTTTGTCATGTTGATCAAAATATATAAATCAAAATATATAGTTGTATACACCTGAATAGTTTTAAACCCCAAAACATCTCGGAATCAGTTAATTGCAAAAGTTATTGAGCGCAAAATGGTAACCAGTTTTAGAATCTATCGATCCTAAATTTCTATTAAACGTTTTATGTGAATGTGTCTTAAATTGATGAAGTGTGCAGATGATTCTTGAATGTCATTAAAGATGAGGACTGTAAGGCATCAGATAAACCAACGATCAACTTGTTCTCTAAAATAGGTCAAAAGTAAATCTTGTGAACTTTCAATTTTTGAATATTTACAGACAAATATGTGTACATGTGTTGTTGAAATTCATAGATGCCATAGAGAAGAAATTCAGCTTTGTGCAATTCCAATCACTGTAATCCAAACTGTTGTTTACCTCAAGGAATACTGAAAAAGTGCACTGTCATTGTCAACATGACAGAAGGTTATGTTTTAGTGTGGTATTGTTTGTATCAATTATTTTAAGATATGCACTTACTGGTTTGCAAGTATTAAGAATGATTCGAGATTCGAGAAATGCTTCAAAGCAAAAACGGAGAAAAACTGTAAATCTGTAGTGTGTAGAGAGACTTGGCTGCCTGTTCACTTTCAATCCTAAGCACTTCTCTATGGGGAAATTCAGAAATATTATAAACAATGTCCATGAAAGCATTCCTCCAGCCAAGCATATTCCACTCAAGTGGAAGATGTTTAATAATTGCATAGCTTGCAGTAATACATGTGGCGGACTTGGAAAACCCATGAGATGTCGCTGTGGTTGATCTATGGGGGAAAAAAGAAAGAAAAATCTGGTTTGGACAAAAGTTAAGTTTTTCTTCCACTAATATAATGCAACATATGAACTTTTAGCAAACATAATTTTACTAAATTGATGTGCAAATATTTTTCATTTGAACTAATTTATACTTTCTGTAAAGACCATGGTGTGTAAGGAACCAGTTTTGGGTGGTAAATGTGGTGGTATGAACTATTCTTTACATAAATTGCCGTAATGAAACATAAAATCCCTCTCAATTCAGTTTGCAATTCAATACCACTTGTTGAGTTTGTTTACGCTGCTTTTTCACTGTCACAACACAACAGTAGAATGTAGTTAAATTTTCTGGTAGAGGCCTGAATCAGAAGAACAACCTGACACTTAGGCTCGTTTAAATGCTATAAACGAGTTTTACCTCAGGTGAAACAGAGATTGTTGATGATGATAATAAAAATTTGTACCAGCAGATCTGACAAATCTGTAGATTTCTTTTAAATTTCGCAACTATATTATACATGCCGATCTAGTTATAAATGTAAATGTATGTACATTTGAATTCAGGAAAATCCACACAAAATACAAACATGCAATTACAAATACAATGTGACAGGTTTTTTTAGGCTGCCATACACACAAATCCATACTGCCATAGGTGTCTTCCAAATGAGCAAATAGGTGAAGACTAACCGTGCCTCACAACCTTCCCAACCATCCAGGCAATTTTACTATCACTAGTCTTCAGGGCTGGAAAAATATTATTGGAAAAGATCGTATTATATTGTGTCTTTACAGTGCATCCGGAAAGTATTTCCAGTGCTTCACTTTTTCCAAAATGGATTAACTTTATTATTTTCCTCAGAATTCTACAAGCAATACCCCATGATGACAAGGTGAAATAGGTTTTTTGAAATCTTAGCATATATTTTAAAAATGAAATAAATTACATGCACATAAATATTTACAGCCTTTGAACTGACACTTAAAATTGAGCTCTGGTGCATCCTGTTTTCACTGATAATCCTTGAGATGTTTCTACAACTTGATTGGAGTCCACCTGTGGTAAATTTAGTTGATTGGACGTGATTTGGCCATGCCAGGCCACCAATTCATGAAGTCCAAAGAATTGTCTGTAGACCTCCGAGACAGGATTGTATTGAGGCACAGATAGGATAGGATGTCAGTGTCAGGTTCAATGTCAGGACATCGAACCTGAGGGAACTTGAGAGGTTCTGCAAAGAAGAATGGGAGAAACGGCCTAAAAAATGTTCACCAAGTATCATACTCAAAAAGACTTGAAGCTGTAATTGGTGCCAAAGGTGCTTCAACAAAATATTAAGCAAAGGTTTATTTATTTGTAATAAATTTGCAAAGATTTCGAAATTTGCAAAGATTTCGAACACACTACTTTCACGTTGTCATAATGGGGTATTGTTTGCAGAATTTTGAGGAAAATCTTCTTTTTCTTTCCCATTAGGGGTCGCCAAAGCGGATTATCCGTCTCCATACCCCCCTGTCCTCCACGTGTGCCTCTTTTAAACTAACTACCTGCACGTCTTCCCTCACCACATCAATAAAATCTCTCCATCCTCTGCATTCTTTTACCGATATACCCAATGTTTCTCTTCTGCACATGTCCAAACGATCTCAATCTCGCTTTCCTCACCTTGTCTACAAAATGTCCTACATGCGCTGTCCCTCTAATAAACACATTTCTAATCCTCTCCATCCTCAACACTCCCAAACCCCAACATCGTCAGCTCTGCTACCTCCAGCTCCACCTCCTGTCTTTTACTCAATGCCACTGTCTCTAAACCATACAACATCGCAGTCTCACCACAGTCCTATAAACTTTCCCTTTCCCTCTCGAAGATACTCTTCTATCACAAATCACTCCTGCCACTCTTCTCCACCAACTACACTCTGCCTGCCCTCTTTATTCTCTAACACACTCTCCATTACACCTGCCACATTCCTCTCCTTAAGACTATACCTACCTATCACCTCCTCATCAACTCAGCCCACTTGTGGAGCATAGGCACTGATAACATTTATAATCACCCCTTCAACTTCCAGCTTCACATTCATCACTCTATCAGAAACTCTCATCACCTCCACTACGCTCTTACTGTACTCTTCCTTTAGAATCACACCTCCACCATTTCTCTTTCCATCCACATGTTGAAAAAACAGTTTAAACCCACCTTACTCCTCTTCCACTCGGTTTACAGAACACACAACATATCTACCTTTCTCCTCTCCATCATACCAGCTATCTCTTTTGGTCTACCAGTCATAGTACCAACATTTAAAGTACCAACCCAAACCTCCACTCTCCCACACTTCTCCTTTTGCTGCCGTCTCTGTAGACGTCTTCATCCTCTCCTTTTCCTCCTTCGGCCAACAGTGGCCCAATTTTCACCGGTACCCTGTTGGCTAACGATACCTGTGGCAGTCGTTGATAACCCGGGCTTCGACCAATCCAGTATGAATTTCTGAATCATGATCCGCATATTTAATTTGTTTTAAGCTGGATACCCTTTCTAACGCAACCCTCCCTATTTATTCGGGCTTGGGACCGGCACAAAGAGTGCACTGGCTTGTGCAACCCTAATGGCTGGGTTAGAATTTTAAGGAAAATAATAAATTTAATCTATTTTGGAATAAGTCTATAGCATAAAATGTAAAAAAAAAAAAAAAAAAAAAAAAAAGTAAAGTGCTGTGAATACTTTCCGGATGCACTGTTATCCATTGCATAAGTAAACCTATATATTAGCCAACTATAGAGTGCTAAATCTGCACTACTGTATATTTATGATCAGCTGTCATTAAGCAAAACATTTCCATCTGCACACAATGTGTTTTCTTCATAAACTGTGAATTATCAACAATTTTTATTTATTTAAAGCCCCCTGCTAAAAAGCAATTAGTCAGCTTGCTGTGCAGAAGCCTATCTGTGTAAACTGTGAAACATGACAAATCATGTGATTTATAAAAGGGCCTTTAGTGAATTTTATGAAACACCACAACAACTCCCACTATCTCTCCCTCCATCGTTCTCTGTTCATCTTGTTCCCGCTCTCCATTCGTGGTATCTGGTTAGTGGTTTAGATTACAACGATGTGCTGCTGAGATTTAGCAGTTGTCTCTTACGTTTCATGACCCCGGTTTATCAGGCGCTTTTTTTACAGGTAGCATATTTCACGGCTGACAAACATGTTTCTTTATCAATTACATTAAGACAGTTTCACAACTCATGTTAGCAAACATGTTTTAAAGATAATTTTTGGCTTTACAAGAACCTGAAATTTTCTTTGACAATCTGTTAGTCAATGATAAAAGTTATTTTTTTTAGTTCTTTTTCCTGGATACAGTGCCTTCATTTTTTCATGTATATAATATAAAAGGTTTAACTTTGATTTCTAATGTTTGGAAGCATTTGTTTTGGAATCGGTTGCTCTTAACTCTCAATATGAAATCTAATGAACTGTCAGTTCCAGGGAAGCAAGCCATTATAAGACTGGAAAAAAACTCAAAACAAGCTCATCAGATAGATAGCAAAACCAATATGTGTGGCCAAATTACTTATTACACTATGTACTAATGAGCCATGGAACCCCAAAAGAAGATTGAGACCACAAAAATGCTGTGATAGATAACAGAATTGTTTCTGGTAAAAAAAAAAAAAAACTTTTCACAACAGTTGGTAAGATTGGGAGCACGATCCAAGATGTAGGAGTATCTGTATCAAAGTAACAACTATGTGAAGTACAGTGAATACAGAAGGTAAAATTGCGCAAGAATGATTGGAAGAGCGGAATGTGGAAAAAAGAGAAGAAACCTGCTCATGATATGAAGCATACCACATATTTTGATAGTGTGTGCATGTATGGCTGCAATTGGCACTGGGTCCCTTGTATTTATTAATGATGTGACTGCTGACACAAGCCACAAGATGAACTCATGAAGCGTATAGGGTTAAAAAGAATTCTCAAATTCAGCCAAATGTGTCAATATTTATTCAATGATGCTTCACAGGACAGATGTACAATGATGTAAAGGATACCTTAAAAGCAGACTGTTTAGGGCAAATGAGTGGAAGGTTCTGCAGTGGCCAAGCATTTCACTTACAGTTCTTCAAATAAAACAAAATGCAAAACACCTCAGGAACAAGCAGGAACTAAAGACACCTGCAACAAATGCCCGGCAGAGCATCCCCAAGGTTGAAACCCAGCATGTAGTGTTGTTTATGAGTTCCAAATTTCAGCCAGACACCAAGTACAAAGGATTCTCAACCATTTTGATTTAGGATTATGCTTGTTTGTCCAACTACTGTTGGTCCCTTAGGAGCTGTGTGGGTGGGGGTAAGTAACATGATCTGGAAGCTAATGGCATTATGGTGATTATTAGCTCTAATACACTGTGGCAGACAGCTGTAACATTTTCAAAGACCAAAAAGTCCATAGTTAAACCCGGTCATTAGAAACTGTTAGCGCAGATTACCAGTATGTGCTGTTTTGTCTTCTTTCACGCAATGATTCACTGTTAAACATTTTAATAAAAATCCTTTACCCAAATGCATTTCTTATAATCTTCCTTTCGAGAATAGAGATGGATCTTTTCCACATTTACACCATGTCAGCATTCGTCAGACCGGTTTGGATATTTCTTACAGTGTCCAGACACACACTGAGGAACAAGGGTGAAATAGTGCAGCTTATTGTTGTTCAATTAGCAACCGGCTCCAAGAGAGCCAGACATCTATCATATCACTGAAGAGTGTGCTGGCTCAGAATCGCATGTTTAAAGCTCAAACAGTGGAGCTACACATTGCTATGTGATAATGAAGATTATCCGTACCATGACACAGCATGGCTCGTTCTTGTTATTTGCAAGATTGCTTTGATAGTGTTATTCCTCAAACACATTACACACAGCCAAGAAATCTTGCTGGTCAAAGACTCCATAGGAAAAAAAAAAAAACATTGTAAGAGATTTTTTTTTTTTAACCACTACGATTTTGTTTAGGTTTTATAAACCACCACTTATGACCTTGAGACTAAAGGGTAATATCACACTGATTAAATCATTAATTTTGGTTAAACAAATGTATTAAAAAAAACATACATAAGTATTCACAGCCTTTGAAATGACACTTAAAATTTAGCTCAGGTGCATCCTGTTTCCACTGATCATCCTTGAGATGTTTCTACAACTTGATTAGAGTCCACCTGTGGTAAATTTAGTTGACTGGACATGTTTTGGAAAAGCAACACCTGTCTATATAAGGTCCCACAGTTAACAGAGCATGTCAGAGCACAGACCAATCCATGAAATATGATTGCATCAGGGCACAGATGTGGGAAAGGGTACAGAACATTTCCTGCAGAATTTAAGGTCCCAGTGAGCACAGTGGCCTCCATCATCTGTAAATGGAAAAGTATGAAACCACCAGGACTCTTCCTAGAGCGGGCTGCCTGGCCCGTGATCTAAGTGATCGGGGGAGAAGGGCCTTAGTCAGGGAGGTGACCAAGAACCTGATTGTCACTCTGAAATATCTCCAGCCTTTCTCCATGGAGAGAGGAGAACATTCTAGAAGCCATTCCTCAGTAAAAGGCGCATGACCGCCTGACTGGACTTTGACAAAAGACACCTGAAGGACACTCAAACTATGAGAAACAATGATAAACTCTTTGGCCTGAATGACAAGCGTTATGTCTGGAGGAAATCAGCCACTGCTCATCACCTGGCCAATACCATCTCTACAGTGAAGCATGGTGGTGGCAGCATCGTGCTGTGGGAAGGAATTTCAGCGGCAAGAACTGGAAGACTAGTCAGGATCTAGGGAAACATAAATTATTAAGTTAAGTACAAACATCCTTGATGGACACCTGTTTGGGAACTCTGGACCTCTTTTCCCAATTAGACAGCGACCCGGGTTTGTACTTTATTCAATCATTTCTGTATCTGTTTTCCGGTTTATTACATAATAAACAAGAAATACATCAAAACTTAGTAATCACTCTGATTAGATTTGACAAAGTTCAATATAAATATGGCATGGCAGTATTTAACTCATAGTGCGAGACACATATTGTAAACATGAATACTTTGTGACATCTAGTGGTGTTGTTTCTGGTGTCCTTTTCAGTATTTAGTAATAGATGTACTGTTCACTGTCATACTGCCTTGGACTGAGATGATTATTTGAAATAGCCAAACTCGAATACACCTATGATCCCGGGGAACAATTAAAACACAACTGAACATTTAAAAATGTATTGTAAAAAATTTAAAAAAACAAAAAAAACAGTACACAGGAGTAAAATTCTTTACTTACCTCTTTATTAGTCACACTGGCCTTGTTTATGTACATGTACAGCGTTGAGTCTGACAAATGTGCATAGCAATGTACACTATATGGCCAAATGTGTGTTTATATATGTATGTATGTAATGTATTTATGTAGGTTTAGATTTTAATAGTGTGATCTGCTGTTGTAGTCTATCGGTTACTATAGAAACATATATATCTATAGTTATACCGTAGTCGTCCTGTCAGTTCGAATTACTCTGATCTTTCTCCTCTGTCCATTGTCATCAACACCACTGCAGAGCTGCCACTTGTAGGACAATTAAGAAAGAAAAGTCACTGTATTTTCCACATTATTTTTTAGAGACTGTCATTGTGTGTCGAAATTCCAGATCAGCACTTTTAAAAATACTCCAGCCAGCCTATTTGGCATCAACAACGATACCAGGGTCGTTTTTCCTCATTCTGAAGTTTGATGCAAACTTTAACATGCTCCTGACCTGTGTTACAATAATTGTATACATTGTGCTACAGCCACACGATTAGTTGATTAACAAGATGGACGACATTAACATGGACACCCTGAATAAATAGGGGACAAGGTAGCTATTTTCTAAACAGGTGTGACGACTATTCTTTCAGTGTTGTGCCAGGTTCCTTCTCCACAGTCTTCAAATGTTCTCAATTGTATACAAATGTATCTGGTTATTTTCAGGACCACTTTGCACACAACTACTCATATATTCGCTACATTTCTACTTTTGTATGGCTGTTCATTTCAACACTAACATTTCTCACTTCTGCTGAATAAACACTCATGTTGTAATAGCAAGAAGACTGAGCAGGTGTAAAGGTGTTCCATAGAATCAGAATGGCTTTATAGGCCAAGGATGCCTGAACATACAAGGAATCTGCTCCTGGTTTAGAGTAAACAAACAGTGCACAATTAACATGCTGGCTGGACTGAAGAAGACATGTCTATGTCTAAGAAGATCCTTCTCTCAAGTAGAAGTACAGATACTCATGTTTTAGAGACTCTGGAAAAAGTTGAAGTACTGACTATACTTTCTCACACAAGTAAAGAAGTTTGGGCTCTGACATGTACTTAAGTATAAAGGAGCCATTACTACTACCTGTTTTAGTGTCACGCTGGTAACTGGATCTCACGTCATATGAATATATTAATACAAAATAATTTAAAATGTTGTTATCTAATGAATGTTTCCAAGCTGAAGAACCACCATATAGAACACAAGCAGTTAAAAGATGATGATCAGTTGATCAGTAATGTCTCTGTTCTTAGTCATGTTTACATCACCGACACCCTCTGTCTCATCCACGTTACCCCCAGACTTCTTGATGCCTTCTGCGTTGCTCGTTGTGAGCTTCGTAGGCCAGCCTTCATCTGTGGTGTGTGAGAACCAGAAATTGATACACCAGTGAAAGATTGGAAAAGCCACGCAATGACAAGAAATAGGTTGGTGGGATGAAAACGATACTTAATGGGAAGAAACATGTCTAATCATGTCTAAACTAAAGTAACAACCCTGGTTTGAAAATGTAAGAAGTAGAAAATACACATATTTGTGTGAAGTCAAGTAGTAAAACCAGAAATATCTACTGAAGTACAGTAACAAAGTATTTTGACTTTATTACTTCCTGTCTCTGGACCTAAGTAGTCTCTGAAGAAGACACTTGTCCAGTTGGGTAGCAGAGCCAAACTGCACAGTGACTGATCAGTAAAATGTACAGAGCAGATTCTTAGGCAGGTTGTGCTTTCTTAGTTGGTGGAGAAAGTACATCCTCTGCTGGGCTCTTTTAGTTATATTAGTGGTGTTTTCCTCCTCCCTGTTTCCTCTTCTCTGTTTTTTTTTTTTTTGCTCTGCTCTGCTCTGCTCTTCTCTCACCCAGGTGAGATGAACGACTAATCAACCTCAATCAATCGACTAATCATCCTCACAAAGCATATCTCTAAACACTTCACCATGGCCTAATAAATAAATAGCACAAACACAAACCTCACAACCTCTGCATGTGAATAGACGGTAGTCATGTGTGTGTCAGAGAAGTATGTGAGGGTTGTGCAGGACATGTATGAGGACAGTGTGACAGCAAAGTGTGCAGTAGGAATGACAGACTGGTTCAAGGTGGAGGTTGGACTGCATCAAGGATCGGCTCTGAGCCCTTTAGTGTTTGCACTAGTGATGGACAGGGTGACGGACGAGGTCAGACAGGAGTCTCCGTGGACTATGATGTTTGTGGATGATATTGTGATTTGTGGTGAGAGTAGGGAGCAGGTGAAGTAGAGCCTGGAAAGGTGGAGGAACGCGCTGGGGAGAAGGGGAATGAAGAAGGAGTAAGACAGAGTACATGTGTGTATAAGAGAGAGGGCAGTGGAGTGGTGCGGTTGCAGGGAGAAGAGGTGGAGAAGGTGGAGGAGGTCAACAGTGCAAAGTAATGAATAGTGTGTTCGAGAAGTGAAAAAAGAGTGCAGAAGGATATCTGCAAGAGTGAAAGGGAAAGTTTATAGGACTGTGGTGCGACCTGCGATGTTGTATGGTTTAGAGACGGTGGCATTGAGTAAAAGACGAGGTTTTGGAGACAAGGTGAGGGAGGTGCGATTGAGATAGTTTGGACATGTGGAGAGAGTATATCGGTAGAAGAATGCTGAGGATGGAGCCACCAGGAAGGAGGAAAAGAGAAAGACCAATGAGGAGGTTTATGGATGTGATGAGGGGGGACATGCAGGTAGTTGATTTGAAAGAGGCAGATGTAGAGGACAGGGGGGTATGGAGATGGATAATCCGTTGTGGCGACCCCTACTGGGAGAAACGAAAAGAAGGAGAATATATATATATATTTATGTAAGTGAAATAATAAAATGTGCATATTATATTATCACTATGCATATATCATGATTAATATTTTTGTAATGCAATTAAATTATTGCATAACAATAAACTTATCTCACCATAAAGCAGTATTAGTGCGGGCTTCATTTATTTCATTACTTCATTTACCGTTGCAAAGAAAAAAACTACGACTGCAACAAGTGCAGGGAAATCGGCCGAGGCGGAAGTGGTAATCTTTCAAAAAACCTTGTAAAAGTCAATAAAATTAAATTTATTCGGTACTAAATGATCCGGTACTGATTAAGGAGGAAATGAGGGATTTTTTTTTTTGTTGCGTATAACTGGTCGTAGTAAATCCTGGGGCACGCGCTGCTTTTTCAAGTGCGCGGTTTCTGAAACTTTGCGCGCGCTGACATTTTGCGGCTTCCACCTGAGCTCGCGCGGTGCTCGTGCGGAAGACGTTTGGCGCGTTGCCACGGAACAGGTGGTGGAGGAGGAGGAGGAGGAGGAGGTGGTGGTGGATTTCATGATCTGAAACGAAACTTCCTGAAACGCCATGACTCATCTTTGGCTCTATCGAAAATAAGTGATAAAGCTATAAGAGGAAAGCGAAATCGGACACTTCGGGATCCGGACTGATTGAACAGGTAGGAGTGTTGTGTTGTTCCTACCACAACTTTATTTCCGGCTCGGAAACAAACCGAGACCAAACCGTCAAAATCAACAAAAAAAAAACAATACCGTGTTTGGATAACATTTTAGTCTTTTAGACGTCGTCGACTTTTTCTTTTGTACCAGTCTTCCCTGGATTTCTGTATTATTCCCGGTGGAAAGTCTGAGTTAATTTGGGGGAAATGCTAATAGGAATGCCTGGGATGACAGACAGGCCAAGCTGAGGCGTGGACATTGGTAGTGTGTGTGTAGGCGAGCGGCGGCATGTGACCCGCTTCCCCCGGCTATTTATTCTCTCTTATTCTCTTACAGCTGGACAGAAATGCGGATATTGATATTTGTGCTGTGCGCCTTCACTTTTTATGGACTCTCTATGTGTGAAGATACCAAGAGCTCCAGGCAGGTAGAAGAAAGAAATGCAGGTGAGTTTATTCAGGAATATAAACCAGGTCCAAAGTGTAGTGTTTAGTCAGAGTGTTAGGGAAGGAGCAATCGATACTGGTGTTGTATCGAGAAGATCGATTCTCATATTAATTAAAATAGTACTTTTAATATATACTGATTGGTAAAAAAGTAAAAAAATGTGAATAATATAAAGATGTAAAATATCAATATTCTCACAAAAACAAAAACACATGATTTACCATCTGAAAGAATTTATCCTTACTATCACTTCATTTTTACCATCTAAAAGAATTCTTTCAAAAGAAGAGAGAAGGGTTTCCTTTTTTAACAATTTTTGCTTTAAAAAAAAAAACTAGTGTCTATAAAACTTTACAGGGGAAAAAAACAAACCCAAAATGTTTCATACACGCATCGGTGTTGATATTAAGAATATTGTTTATGAAAGTGCTATAGTATTGAATCAAAAAGAAAAGATTTCATCTCTAGTTTAGTCCTAGTTTAGTCCTTTATCCTTGAAACTGGAAACTAATTACAATAAACATGTTTACACAACTTCAGCCTATTCCTGGACACTGTTTTCAGTATACACTGTTTTGGAGGATTGTACTTTTTCTTTCGAAGCCGGTGAGAAAAATAATGAACCAAGAGCCTTCATAATTTTCATAATTTTGCCTCTGTATACTGCTAATATAAAAACCCACACCAGGCCATTAAACTGCTTTTCAATCCGGTGTCCAGTTACTTTTGAGCATGTGAAAGTGTATCGACTCAACCACATGTTGATTGCTTCATTTTTTCCATCACTCTCCAAATACTTATGGACCTGGCTGTATATTCCTGTGTGTTCTGTAATGGTCTAGTTATTTATTGGAGTGTTTTTTCCTGATCTTTCCACTGACTAGTCAGAGTTATGATGTTATTTATAGCCCTGTTTTCCAGTTATTAAAAGTTTGGATTACATCTATTAAATAGAAGGGAACAGTCAAATACGATGTCATATTAGTGGGTAATGATATTTAATGTTCAATCAAGTAACATTACTTCTCTAGTAACATAATTAAGGTATTTACTTAATAGGCACATTAATAGCCAAGTGTCTACAATTGTCTATCCTCATATACAATGAGGAATATGGGATTAAATAATACAAACTACACAGTAAAAATCCCACAGTGTCACATTAATGAATCCAGTCTACTAATAAATTGAGGGGAATGTTTATTTTCCTACTGTAGGTGTTCATTCTTCACCATAGGAATCAATTGAACATGTAATTCAAAGCCAAATTTCTGTCAAAAAAGTTTTTGAGATGTGAAAAAAGCTGCCACAATAAACCTATTATTAGCCCTTTGTTTCACTTTCCCTATTGCATGTTGATGCAAACTGAACATTTATTAATCAATATGTGCAACATTTTTATACACAGCAACATGTTTGTCCTAACCACATTATTTGTTCCAGCATATGTCTCAGTGCCTTATTATAGGAGATGCACTTTCTGTGTGTTCTCTAGAAGCCCTATCACATTCCTCCGGCCTCTATGGCTGGCAGACGAGATAATTGTATCTTCAAGTGACATCAGTTTGTTTGAAGGCAGTGAAATAATCCAACTGGCATTTAAAAACATTTTCTTGCTTCACTCCATAAGCCAGAAATACATTCGAGTCGTCATTGGCCTGTCTTCATGCTAGTTATTGGCTAATCCTTTTGAAACTTCTATCGAATTATTGGCCTCCGTGATGCTATTCTACTCGGACTCCTGTGTACTCGTATTGTGTGACTTTCTTCAGCTTCCTCCGCTGAATGACTGCAGGAACGCAGGGCAACTTTGCTAAGGGAAATTCTCTTTATCTTTGCTCTTGCCAGAAAAAAATGTGAGCAAAAACACATCAGGTCACACCTGTGCTATGCCTTAGGCTGAGACATGCCCAAGCAGCAATTGATAACATGAGGAATTGTTTGTGTTGCGCATGCTTCACCAGAAAGAGTTTTCAGCACAGGCTAGCAAGCAGAACAGCTGGATGCGTGCGGCCATCTGACCTCCATACACTGCACAGATGAGGAGGTGTTAAGAGTTTGAAGAAGAAAGACATTGATGCCTTCTTCTCTTTAGGCACCCTTTTCTTTACCTCCAGCACAAATGGTGGTAATCATCCCTGCAGAGTGATTTAGGGAAGAGGTGGTTCCCTAAAGGAAAATGATATCTTTTGTCAACAATAATTTGATTTATAAAGTACATAGTCTAAAAAAAATCAAAAAGGAAAGAAGTGGTGTCCTCCATCTCCAGTTTATTGACCTACTTTTCCTTCCATCTTCCTGCACAAAAGAAGAGCGTTGATATGCAGGACCAGTGTAAACGTCCTGAGAAGCTAAAAATTCAGTGGCCGATTGTGAAGACTGGAAAGTCATGATATGAGTGGAAGAGACTGCAGAGAGCGAATCAGGCAGCAAGGCAGCTACTCCTGATGTTCCTGGTACTCTTGGAGGAAATTGATGTCATTTGGAATGAATGACTTTACCAGCAAGTTGCCCATTAGGGTTAAATCTGCTCTCAACATTCATGGGTTGCCTCTCACGGAGCCACTTGCAAATGTGACCATGCCACCCAAAGTTCAAATCGAGTTTAACTGAACATGCCTATAAAGCAGTTTCTCTCTCGGACAGAGCTGTGATCCCCAATGGGATATCTTTGCTAACCACATACCACGGTGTCAGCCACTGCAGGTCATACACAATGGGGAAAAAACTGTGCCGTTACCGACCTCTCTTCTCTTTCCTACTGTATAGTTTAAGCCACAGGCAAGGCAATGGCCACAGTGGTTATTCAGGAGAGAGGATCCTGGCGTGTTAGCTTTGGCTTCAGCAGTTTATAGAGCAATTTGTTACTAAGGATGTAGGCGTACTGTTAAGGCCAAACCCATTATTTATTACTAAGGTCATGAATTCCATCGTTCCATTTGAATTAAAAGCTTATTGGCTTATTCCCCTTTGCTTTGGCAGAGAAACATAGACTGGGTGCATTATGCTTAGTGCGCGCTCTGCGTATTTATACAGAAAGGACTGTGGAGTTTGTAGGGATCAGCTGTTTGGTTCAATCCGGTAACCAAATGGTAGAAACTTTTTACTGTTTTTCATGGATTTCATGTCCCCAGCTGGTTTGTTTTGACATACTACAAGGTTTATGTTATTGTCGTGGGCTCATTTAAAGAGGGTCACGATATGCTATATTTGTAAAACAGTGATTTGGTTTTTCCTTATTGGAGGATATTTGTTTTTTTTTTTTTTGGATGTTACAATTTGTTTAATGCCTCATGAACTCCTCCAGCCCCATGAATGACTTTTCTAGTTGATGATGGATTTTAACCAGGCTGTTTGGCAATCCAGTATCCTATAGTGGAACACCAAAACATTAAGTGAGATCTCATCAGATCGGGCTTCTTGCAGTGTGAAGCGAGAATGAGGTGTATATTGCCTGAGAGCTGCCACTCCCAGACACAAGCATCACGTCTGAAAGCCAAGAGATTAAAATCAGCATAATGTGATCGGCCTTCTGAGGCATATCCTCTAGTCAAACTCCTCATTTAATCCTCTTATTAACCTCTTACTGGCATGGATATTAATCATATTTGCATTTTGATTTGTTACAGCATATGTGTAACTTTGTTCATTTTTGCTCTGGACAGTGTTCACGGAAGAGCAGGAAGCCAATACGTTTTTGGGACGGCATCTGCTGTACAACCGATTCGATTTCGAAATCTTCACCCAAGGGAATTTAGAAAGAGAGTGTATCGAGGAAGTGTGCAACTATGAAGAAGCCCGTGAGGTTTTCGAAAATATTCCAGACACAGTTGAGTAATTTGTTTCTTTCCTGCCAGCATATTCTTTTGCCAGACCTGTGCCATCGACCAACAAACAACGCTTTGTGACTCATTACAAAAACACACCTACTTAATAAATGCACAAGCTGTTTTCTGTTTTCTGTTTTCTTGCTGGGTAGGCCAACTTGTTTATCATGTTGATTTACATATCAAGTACTGATTAAGCAGAAGTTCATCATTTTTTATTTATTTATTTTTTCTCTCGTTTTGTTTTAATCAGGATGCATTCTGGAAAAAGTATACAGAAGGTAAGTAGAAGCAGTTTCTTCTCACTGGTTTTATGACCTGATTTGCATTTCAACTATTTTGTTTATCAGGTTTGGTTTTCAGTGTTGCAAAATAATAATTTTAGGATTATTTAACCTGATGAAATTACTTTTTGAAAGAGTTTTACATATAATTTACAAAAATGTGCTGGAAATTCAGTTATTAAAATATAAATGCAGGTTTGCAAGGAAAAAGCCACCATTTTAGCAAATTACTGTCTGTCTGGAATTTCACATCTTCTCCCTGTGTCCATGTGGGCTTCCTCTACATTCTCTGGTTTCTTCTCCCTTCCCAAAAATGGAATTGCATCAGCTATGCTGAATTGCCCCTTTGTTTAAATCAATGCATGCATGGTTGTTTCATACAGGGTAAATTCACACCTTTTGCCCTGTGCCCCCAGTAATGCATTCTTGGTCTGCTGCAACCATCACCAGGGTAAACCGTTACTTTATACCAGATGAACAAATTATTGGTGAATCAAGATGAAGATGTTTAAAAAAAAACGAGTATTTACCAGACATAAATATATGGGGGGAAAAATGGTTATGTCAAAACTTGTATTCAGCATCAGGGCTGTAGTGAATCAGGACGCTATTCTAGGAACACTGGACTACTCCAGCCTGCACGGAATGCCATGCACACTCATTCACACTTTGGCGAAATGTAGGAGAACGTGTGAAGCTCCACGCCGACAGTAATCTGAGCTCAAGATTGATCTGGAAACTCTGCAGCTCTAACTAAAAAATTTTTAATATATTAGGATATGCACTATTTGGACAAAAATATGGGGACACCTGACTTTTTTTGCCGTATCTGCCTTTTTTCTTTTTAGTTGCGGATTAAAACGTTCATGACGCCAAGAAATGAATCAAGAAGTTACATAACCTTATCTTTTATGAACTGCTCTTGGCTCTGTGTTTATCTGCTGTCCCAAACCAATTTCTCAATTTTTTACAGGGGACATTACGATACGGAGAGCTTATATCTTCAAACAGTGTCATTCTTGAGACATACTCTATTATCCATTTCAAACTATCTGCTTATATCTTTTTATTTTTAAATAGAATGACAACAGAATAAAACACTGTTCTGAAAGTACATGGTGCAGATATTTGGTTTAGGATCTAAACTGATTTTTTTTTTTTTTTTTTGTGCTATGCAACACCTGGGGATTTCCATTAGATCCATTGTTTCCATGACTTCATTATTTATAACTGTGTAGCTATGACTAACTGTTTCGGTTTTGTTCTACACCGAATACCTCCATGTGACGTGTATGAAGGTGTCCTCAGTGCTTTGTTACGCTTGCCGACTCAGTTGTTACTCGCTGTAATGGGAAGTTGGGTGAACATTAATTTTCCACCCCTTTGTTTGCTGTAATGTGGCGATGCAGGTTTGATGATTCAACGTTTAACTTTAGGAAAATGTTCATCAGTTAATGATATATTTATGCGTCGTTCAAGTTTTCTCTCATTTATTAATGTTTTTTGTTTTTCCTCTGTTGTGTCTCTAAATGAACATCCAGTCTCTTAAAACGTCTTAACACAAACCTTTACAATTGTTTTAACAACTAAAATAAATATCAAATCCTTGAAGTGGAACGTAACAAGACATTAAAAGTGTTCAATATTTACAGACGTTGCCTGAAATGTTTTCAACAGTCATTGATTTGTTGAAATACTGAAGGTTAAGCGTGATGGTTTTAACTAGTGTATGTTATGAATCTATGGCAAAATTTGTTATGTTTTATTGATATTAGCTGCTCAGGATCAGGGGCAGAAAATCGATGTGACAGCTCTGTTGGTGGGCCTCATCGCAGGGGGAGTGGCCATCATCATATTGTGTCTCCTAATCTGGTATACCTGCCAGAACACTTGCAAAAATAAGTAAGGACACGATGCACATACCTTACACATGTTACATACATACATACATACATTACACATACATTATCTTTTCCTGATTTTAAGAGATAGTTTTGCCCATTATTTCTATGATTAGTATGGAGACTGCTTTTTTTTTTTTTTGCCTGTTTAATATAAATTTTTTTTAATAAATTATTATAAAGTCTAATTATAATATATGCTAAGAATGTCATTTAGATATAAATGTTAATGTGGATTGCACAGTGGAACAATGTCTTGTTTTTCTCTCAGGAAGTATATTTTACAGCTGTATAACATTGCACAGTGGTGGAATATTCATTTTTTTCAACTCTGTTTATGCAATGTAACATTTGGACTGTTGTGTGTGTGTGTGTATCTTCAGGCCTGTCAGAACTCGTTCAAGACGCAGTAATGCCTCTGTGATCATCCGGAGGCTAGAAGAGGTGTCGCTGCACCCCATCCCTGCTCCCTTATCAGACGATTTGGAAACGCAAGGTCTTCCGTCATACGAGCAGGCCATCGCTATATCTGGACCACATGATGCTCCACCACCACCATATCCTGGGTACATACACACACATATATACACACACACACACACACACACACACACGCACAATGATTTAAATGCATGAATTCTAATGTTTTGGGTTAACTGTTTTTTGTTTTTGTTTTTACATGAAATTTTGTGCACATGGAATTTAGATTTGTCATCTTAAACTTAACAGACTTTACTTTGAGATACATATAGTATATACTTTTAATGCATTCCATTAATAAGGCATTTGTGTAGCATTAGGCAACTTTTTAATGTGGTTTTTCTAAAGCACATCAAGTTGGACTTAAGAAGGTTAACTGTTTTGGGTTAACTGTCATCTTAAACTTAACAGACTTTACTTTGAGATACATATAGTATATACTTTTAATGCATTCCATTAATAAGGCATTTGTGTAGCATTAGGCAACTTTTTAATGTGGTTTTTCTAAAGCACATCAAGTTGGACTTAAGAAGACATTATTCTGAGTAATCGATCTTTTAGAGCTCCACCTACAGGCTATTAACTGAATGTCTAAAGGCATTTCTACACATTGGCTACAAGTTTCAGGATCTTAAGGGGTTCTATTGATTGATTTTCAAGTCTGCATTTTCATGTACACAAACTCTAACTGTATCATTAAAAGTGTTTCTGTTTTAATTAAATTCCTTGCGATGTTAATAATAATACCCATCACTTGCAATTATATTGTAGAGTAATGCACATACAGTAAACTTAAGATCACCTCACAAATAGATGAACACTCACTCAAAGAATTTCTACACCAATGTTCGGATGATTTTGTTACAGCTGAATGTACAGCTAATGCTTTTTTTTTATCCCTAATTTGAAAATTATTTCTTTAGTATTGGAATATTGGATATATATATATATTATGAAAGTCTGTTCATATGTAATAGGGCTCAAAGTATTTAGACCTTTTGCATTTTTGCTTAAGGTCAATTTTGTTTAATCACATAATCCATAATGCCAAAGACTAGAATTTTTTCTTTTCACAAATGTATTCAAAACTATTATCTGAAATATCTCATTTAAATAATTATTCACACCCTGTGTTTAAGATGGAGGTTTGGTGCATTCTGATTGCTCCATGTTCTTAGAGAAAAGGAACTCCTCAATTAAACTGTGCCACACTAAGTATCTAAAAAGGGTATAAAACCATTTCTAATGTTTTGAATGTCACAAGCAGCGTTGTGGGATCAATCTTTATTAAATGAAACATTTTTTGGAACAATCGCAAATCTGCCTGGGCAAAACTCAGGCGTTGGTCAGAGAAGATACCAAGAACCCAATGGCCACTTTAACAGAGTTTCAGAATTTCTCAGCCCAGTTGGGAAAACATTCTTAAGAGTGAACCATCTAAGAATAAACTCTGGGGTCTTTATGGTAGTCTAAACAAAAGATGCACCTGTGTAAAAGGCATAAAGCAGGCACTTAAGTGAGATAAAGAAAAATATAGGCTTAGTCGGATTAGGAAAAATATCGTCTGGATCTCAACATCTAGCAAAACCCAAGTTAGTAATGCCATCTATGTGTTAATGCATTACGAAATACAGGTGTGAAATGCTAATAGGGAATTATCTCAGAAGACTTGAATCTGTAATTGCTGCTGTATGTGCTTCTGAATAAATAGCCTTAAAGCTTTTCATTGTGGGTTAATAAAAAAGGAGGGGGGCTGAATACCCACTGTACTTATCCATCTGTGCATACCTCAACATGCAACTGTGTTAAACGTTGTTATATCTTATTTAATGTAGACTCATGAATATTTCTCTGTGAATAATTACCAAACTATCCTTTTTCTGCAGGTCGAGACCAGGCACCATTCGACGATAACCCAAACCTGTCATTAAGAAAATGGCTTGGGTGTTGCATAATTTAAACCAGAAACTGTTTTGTTATGAACTGTTTTATTTCAGAATCACTTATAGAGCTGGCTTATTGGTTATAAATAATGTACTGGTTTTACACTAATTAGAAAGTTGCCATATATGTATGTGCTTAATTTATCTATCATTAGACTGCTTCTCTGTTTTGCAGTGCTGTGTTAATAGCTTGCTGACCAGGTCATTTCAGTTTACACTCGTGAATGAAGCACACTAATATCATGCTCAATGCAAAAAAAGCTTATAATGCAGTTGATTATAGCCCCCTGTGTCTGTGACGGCTTTTGATGAAGGAAAATAGTGAAGAAAGTTTCGAAGGCGATAATTGTGAATACTGCATGTAGACCTCACGTTTTTTTTTTGTTTGTTTGTTTTTTTTTTGTTTTTTCTTTAACACTGACCTACCAAACAAAACCAGCTTTACCTCGTTTACCTCAGATTTTAATAATGGTTGTAGATGTGCTTGTAATTAATGACAAATTGTTTCTTTATACATTGTTAATTATTGTTAGTTTTTTATATATATACATTTTCCTGACTGTAATTGTGTAATGTAGCCACACAAATCAGAACACTGTGTGAACACTATTAAATAATAAATGCAGCTGGGGGGGTTTCTCTCGAGAAAAAGAAAGTGGTTTTGTGGGAAATAAGATGGTAAACCAAAGGCCATGTTGGCTGATTTTTTTTTTACATTTTGATACGTCTGTTTGCCACAACAACTAGAGCTAATATACGTTTAATATAAAACAATTAATTCAATAAATTAACGTGAAAATATATTGTGTTTCTTATATATCACACCCATTACATAACACTGTATGCATGATGCACATTCAAAGTAAAAAATTTGAAATTATTTAAATCAACCATATAATATTTTTATAAGGATCAATTTAAGAGCATTAAAAAAATATATATTTGAAAGAAGTTGCATTCCTCTAAACGTTTATCGATATTAACTATAATTGTTTATCAGTCTTTTATCATTGATTATATAAAGTCAACTTTTGTTATTTTTAAAGTTTTGTACTACTTATTAGGAAAATGTCTTGAAATACACGAATTTTTTAGAGTTGTGCTTTTGTTGTGTAAATATAAAGTTACATTTGTATTATACAATCTTATTTGATGTAATACATAATATAAAGTAATAAACAGTAACATTTATTATATGATTATTTCTATTTTTTTATCATATTTACTTTGATTCAATTGAATGTATTGTTATACATTTACTTTTTTAAGATTTTTTTTTCTAATGTTACTCATAGTGTATATTATATATAATTTTAATTATATGGTTGTATTTAATAATTCATACATAATATAACGTAATTAAACATTTACATATTTGTTATATAATTATTTATGGTAATATATAATAGCAAATACATAATTTGATAAAACAATATTTATATATACTATTGTTATATCATTATTTATATGGCTCTTAATAATGAATAGATAATATAATAAAATTTCATTCATATATATATATAAATATATATATATACACATCTATTTTTGTCATATTATGGATATAATTGTAATGTTTTAATGTAATTTTAATAAATAGTTTTATGTAATATGTGTATATATAATATTTGTGTATGCATTTATTATATATGGATATTATTTTTATATTATAAATCCACTGAAAAAGAAAAATAGATAAGTGCAAAACTTCCAGCTCGAGTCGGAAGTGGTTGTTGGGAAAAGAGCCAAAATGGGGAGCACCACCACCACCGCCGCCGCCGCGCACATCTGAATGTGTTTGTGTTGTATATTTTGGAGAGTTTGTTCCAGCCAGTGATCATCGCACAGCTTCTACCATGCACATCCTCCACCGCGGATCTCCAGCGACCCCGGCGCAAAATTTCCCTTATTAACATGTGATCGCGTTGCGCTTGATGTGTGAATGTTCCACAAAACTCAGTCGGGAAGCAGCGTGAGTCCCGAGCCCCTCGCGGGAGCATGGACGGACGCTACATGGGTTCGGGCTTCGCAGAGCGGCGGGCCACATCAGGCGAGACCGTGGATTGGGCCTACACCAACCCAGCCAGGTAGGATAGTGCAGGGAGATGAGATTACCGGGACGGGGGAAATCACTGAGGAAAGGCCGGTGTAGAAAAAGGCCTTGGATTAGAATATACACACAATTGTCTTATTTTAAAGTTGTGCACACTTAGACTGAATGTGTACGCAAAAGTGAGTAAGCAACTTTATATGTTTGCAAACTGGATAGTCGTTTGTTGGGAAATTATTTTGGACGGTGATTACCTTTATATGGGACAATGCAGTGGGATTTCTTTTGTATGTGGAAGATGTTAAAGAGATCACCACTGTATAGAAATGATCTCTGAAATCCACATTGCAACTCTTCGCTCATTAATCAGACGTTTGTCTCATGCAGTTGGTGGGCTGCAATGTAAATAATCAATGATGAGCCACGTGTCTGCAACTTTGACTCTCTTATTAATGTTTACTGCTTTCCAACATCTATTCCATCATGTGCACAAAAGGTGTTCTTACACATGTAATAAGTGTGCAATGCTTTCAAGGAGCAATAAGCAACATTCTTCATTTCTCACTACTATGCCCAAAGTTGTGTCTAAAATCTTTAGTTTGAGCTATTTTGCTTATTTCATAGCTTTAAAAACCCAGGTTGAATGTGTGTTTGTATTTCGCTTGGGCTCTTGTCAATCATTTTATAGACACGCCTCTAACATTTACATTTATCACATTGTGACGTCAAAAAGACGGTTCGAGAAGCTGAATGTCAGTGCGTTTGGAAATAAACACATCAGACACTTAGCTAATATTATAATAGTGTAATAATAGTGTAATAATGCTGTTTACAGCAGCACAGTTTGCACCACAGACCCATTTTACAGAGGATGATTATTTCTACGGACCGGTTAAATACGTGCTTAACTCAACTGGCTATAATGCACATATTAATATATATTACTAGTATGCATATTATCTGATATTCTAATGTAACTTGACTCACCATAATGCAGAATCAGTGCAAGATAAATGTATTGATGCATAGAACTGACTGGAACAATTACAGGAAATTGGGCAAAAATGATCTTTTTTTACAATTTAAACACCTTCCAGCCCACGAAATTCAATAAAATACAATTTTAAAAAGAAAAAAAAGAAAATACAATTGAAACACTTTTTATTCATTCTTTGTGGCCCAGTACCAAATGATCCACGGCCTGGTACCGGTCCACGGGCCGGTGGTTGGCGACCCCATGTTTACAGAACACACATAGACGCCACGATGAAAAAGTGTCTTTTGTTTTGCATTAGTATGTCAAGCTTTTTTGGACCTACTCATTAAACAGGTTCTGATTTACTATAATGAACTTCAAATTTTCATACGTCCACTTGGACTTACAAGTAAACAACAGTAAAACAAGTACATTTTGGTTCGACAGGAAAAACAACGGTCAATAGGGAGTACTTTTGTAACGATGGACAATATAAAACGGTTAAAGTTGTCTTGCTTATATTACAGATTACTCTTGATCGTTACCTCCTCAAAACCGCAGTTAGCATGGTTGTAGATTCATCAGGTACTGCATGTGTATATTGACCGATCTGAATACTTTTAACAAGAGAACTTTGCATTGTTAATGGGCATGTTTAAGGAACGGCTATATTAAAAAAAAACAATACGCCAAGTTGGCGAGTTAAAATTAAAGTTCTAAGTATTAAGCTTATAGGCAGGAAATTACATTTTCTTCAACGCAGCATAACTGTAGCTGAACCACTTTTCATTTCGGTGCCGGTTGGGTAGTCTCAATTAATAAGATTTTATTTAGAGACCAGTTTTTCACAGATCCCACCTAAACAACAGAACTTCTAGACAGAACATAATGGTAGAGTGTAGTGTATATATATATATATATATTCTTTTGGGGGAATCAGGTGGTCACATACATCGGTTTCTGCTTTGTTTCAATAGCAGGATGCAATAGGATGATGTAAAACTGTTTGGTTTGGTTAGATGTTTGGCCTTACATATCCATACATATCAAGATCACGCTGCACGAGCTCATATCATGTCAATTTATGATGTAAACAGGATGTACTTATTATATTGTTAGAGGACCTTTTATTATACAAACTGGCAAAGCGAAACATTTCTGCACAGTCTCTTTTCACGTTTGGCCCAGATTTGAATGCGGACCATCATTTACAGCCAATGACTAATCATTTTAAATGGTTGCTGTAATTTCCCAGTCTAAATCCAGCTTAACTGTGATGAGCTCATCACCAGGAACAGATAGGGAGTATTTCGAAACTTTTTGCTCTGTAATGGTCATACCAACTGAACCGATCCAACACTAGTATTTTCTTCTAAATATGACCTTTTTTGGAGCAACGACTGATCATCACCACCCTATTGAATAAGGTAAACAAAATACTATTCAGTCTCGCAATGGTTTAGTGTAGTGATTACAATGTTATGAATGAAATTCATGCTATTCTGTGGTTCGGCCCCTCTGTACCGAGGTCCAGTCAACCTGTTTTGTTTTTTGTATTTGATTGTGCGAAATAAAAACCGAAACCTCAGGGAACATTGGAAGCTGACCTGTGAAGTAAAGAAACAGAACTTCTTTTCGGAACCCTTCCTGTGGTTTGATATGAGTGTTTCCTGAATCCACAAAGTCCCATTTTTGGTTTTGAATATGACTATTCTGGGTCATGTCCAGACCACACACCCAAAGCAGGGCTAAATCTGAACCTTTTAAACATTCTTTCTCAAGCTCAATTAAATTCACCCTCTTATGACCTTCACATTTCTGGGGCTAGTACTCATGAGTGCATGAGATACAATTACCGGGTCCATTTTACTTAATTTTTCTGCATGCATTTCTGTCTATTATTTCTCATCATAAAATGGAAACATATAGGGTAAGTTTGTGGTGTGGACTGCGTGGTGTGATGCACTTCAAAAACCTCAAAATAGTTATTGTCACCACAGCGGAATTGAATATTTTGCGTATAAAAGTACATTTTAAAGTTATTTATTCCCCTTGTACTTGTCAATAGTTACAAATTAGCATGTATCTAAGAAGGATGCATTTTATATATTGATTTCTAGTTACATCTAATGTTATAAAGCAGGTTCCTGTTATCACTTACATACTAATTGCTATAAATGTTAGGCAAAATAGGTGAAGGTAAACAGGACAGAAAAATGTGACTTACCAGTGGTGGACAGTGATGAAGTAAATGTAATTCTTTACAGTACTTAAGTAGATTTTTCACAAATCTGTACTTTATTGAAGTATTTCCATTTGGGAAAACATTTATTTTAACTTTACCCCATTTCAAAGTCAAATATCTTAACTTTTAACTTTTTGTGAAATCAGTTGTTCCTTTTTTATTTCTAAATGGATTTAAACTTAACTGGTCAAACAGACAGCAAGCCACCAATCAGGGTAAAGCACGTGCTCTGTTTTGCATTTGTTTTGATAAGTGCTGCAAAAATAATTGTTTCGTTATCGCAATCGCGATGTCAGCTTGTGCGATTACAGGACGGCAAATGTTATGATTTAATGAAATAAATAAGTGCATGTGTGGACACACACTTTCTGAGAACAGTTTGCAGATTTTCCGCACCGCTAACAAAACAAAAAAAGACCAGATAGTCTCAGTTTAGGCAGTGCACGTGTGGTGTGTGGGGTCGCGCGACTTTCCGGTGTCCAGCACGGAGACTAGGTGAAGGTGGATGCCGAGCAGACCGACACTGAATTGGTAGCCAAAAACACGCTACCTCTGTTATATGGCGATATTTTAGCTTTAAAATCACCATCACTGAGCAGAGAGAGGAACTGTGCAAGATTCGCTAAATGAAAGTTGCCACGTGATGTGGCAATATGACAAATCTGTAACAGATCTCACTGGTTCCCGGTTGGAAGAGAGACAACAGGCGATGGTTCAACAGACAGAGCTTTCTTTTATTTTTCATTCACTTTAGCCTCGCCGCTTTCACACACCCACATTTACTTTAACGCACATTTTTTCAGAAACGCCAACGTTTAGCTCACGCACACTTGTGGATTGGCGCACCTTTACCTGGCAACCTTCTGCTTTCCCACACATACCATCTCTCTCTCTCTCTCTCTCTCTCTCTCTCTCTCTCTCTCTCTCTCTCTCTCAAAAATGTAATAATAATAATTGGCATAAATGCCAAATTCAAATGTGTAAACATATACTGTATTGTAAAATTCAGGTAAAATATGTAAATCATTTATTTTAGTAAAAATGCATGTTTTTTTATTCATTGTTTTATTTAATTTGGCTGTACCTTGGAGAATTTTTTTTTATATGAATGCAATTTTGTAAAAATCACCTTTTCAAAAGTTTTACAAATACACATTTCAGCGTTATTACTAATCTGTGGGAAATTTTCTTGATGACCAACATAGTGGACTCACGATACTATTTATTATATCTTATACTGCAATATCCACCACAATAATCGCAACATGACATTTTTTCCGCCAAATCGTGCAGCCGTAGTTTTGATTGACGCTTGGTGGTATCTAAACCAACATACCGTTCAACAGTAAGCAGAACATTCTGTGAGCAATAAATGATGAAAGAAACTTCCGACCCGCCACAACACCCATGGCCTTATTTTTTTAATTTTTAGTATTTGAAAATAAGTTTTTGAGCTCATGAAAATATCAATAGATATTGTCTATTTAATATCATTCTATTAACAGTTTGGTGTGCTAAGAGTAAATTTTAAGTTTTTTCACATAACCTGAGTTGATTAAACATGAGTCTCTTAGTACTTCGTATACTTAAGTACATTCGAAGGCAAATACTTTTGTACTTGTACTCAAGTGAATGTTTAAAGGGAGTTTTTTTTTTTTACTTTATCATCATATATTACATAGTGTATCTCTACTTTTACTTAAGTACCTGGTTTGTGTACTTTGTCCACCACTGGTTATTATTTAGACTCTTACTGAGAATCGCTTGTACTGGACACTTCTTACTCCTTTACCATGTAATGCTAGTGATTCTTTAACTTACTATCATCTTCGATACTTTTATTAGGTGTAGATTATGTGGATATAATTCATTTCCATTCATATTTAATTGTATAGCAAATAAATTGATAAATACATATAAATATCAAAAAATTGAAAAACATTTAATAATTGATTTGGTGAAAGCTTCCTGTTAATAGACGTTAATGGAAGGAGTTAAAGTGTTAGCACTTTATAACCATACAAATGTTTCCCTGACATGGTAGTTTTATTGGCAGGAGGATTTTTTTTTTTTTTTTTTTTTAAATGTCTGTCATATGACAAGCTATCCTCTTTTTTTTTTTGTCCTTTTAATTTCAGGAGAGAATAAACAGAGACTCGAGGAAATTACTATCTATAACTGCTACAAGTAATAACAAAATATTGTCTTGCAGATTTTTCATACATTAAATATGACCAGAAACTGTGCAATGGTATAAGTGGATTAATATACTCCAAATTGTGTTGTTTAATAAAAATGATACTATTTGGAGCCAGTTATTCAGGGGTCCGTGTCAGGCCATATTACACCACCCTGGTATGAAGTGATTCCATATAACTGCCGTATCTTCTGACCAGTCAGATTTAATAATTCAGTAGTATTGTGCTATAAAGCCAAATAACAAACCTTTATACAGTGTGTAGTAATATATTATTTTCAACCAAGTCAGCAGTTTATTCAGATTGCCTTAAAACAGGCAATTCCAGCATTTTAGATATGCTATTATAACTTGTATTGACTTGCAAAAATGTCTCTTTGAATGCAAAATCTTTAGCTCAGTGAACCCGTTTTAATGATACCTCAATGGAAGAAGTGCAGACAAATATGTAACAGTAAGATATAAATTTTACATATTATGGTCCGTATTAATTTACAATATTATAATATGACACAGCATGTTTTTTTGGGAGATAACTCATTTTCAAATGCTGTGAAATATAAATAACTTTGCTGAGTATTTGAAAGATCTAAAAAGTTAAGACTGAAGTAATATCTTTAAACCCGACTTTAATCTTAAGGTAAAGAATGATGTCATGCAAGAAATACTTACAGATCCCTAGCCTGATAAATATTATAGCTTGTTAAAACATACTGGTTTGTGTAAATGTTCATACATATAGTACAGTATACGTACACTTTCCTTAAATTACATAAAGACCTGACTGAAGAAATTGGTCATTATTTTTAATCCTTGCACACAAATAAAAATTTTAAAATTTGGACATATGCATTTAGGTGTTTCAACAATTTATCTGTGGGATCAATGAAGTATTCTAATTCTGATTGAAAATAGCAGTGCAAAGATTTGTTTAATCCTTCTGATGAATATATCATTTTGTTTTCAGGAATCAAACTAGTGGTACCTAAAATGTTATCCAGTGAGGTCAGATGATGTGTCTCATTCATTATTCATCTTGGTTGTAGGAACAAAATTGTAACTTTTTTAATGGTATGTTGTTAGATGTGTTACTAAACGCTTTTGTTTTGAATTGGACACCTTGTAAATCCATAATGGTTGTGATTACGGGCAATTAAAAGGGATATTTAACAAATAAAAACAGTTACATCCAAAATGAATAAAAAAGACACTTCAACAAACATCATGTGACATCAGTGATTCACCACTAGAGGCTGCTCTCGTACTGTATAATGACAGTGGACCTTCTCAGCTGCTTAAGCACCCCGGAAAAACTATCGGTATGGATTTTTGCCTATAGCTGATAGCTCCAACAGACAACTATCAGTGCTGATTAATCAGCAAAACCAATAAATCGGTTGACCTCTAATGCTAATACACAAACATAATATTCACTTGCAGAATCATGTCTTGTTGATACACCAGTCTTTGAATTTCCTTGGTAATTTTTTGTTCTGCAATGGTGTTGCTTTTAGCTCCAGCTATGGTGTGACTCACATAGAGACAGAGCATCCCCAACAGCAATCCTACACCTCAAGTCAAACACTCACCACCTACACCACCTCTCATCACCCCACAGGTGAGGTTTCAGTCATGAAACAACAATTACGAAGCACAAACTTAATTTTGTCTGTGAATCCTTATTTTATTCCCATTCTATGGTGTCCTTTTGCTTGTTAGGTGTCTTTGATTCCAGTCTGCACACCACCGGAATCAGCACTACTGAATCATCAGTCATGAATTTCCTCTCTTCCATCGAATCCAGAGGCCTTCAGGCTGGACCTGTAGCCACATCTCTACTTCCCCAGTTCAGAACTTCACCATGGCAGACTGGTAATGAGCAACTTTTTATATCTATTTGAAAGTGATGTATCTACTAAATGAATCGGCTGGTAAATAGTGACAAATATGATGGTTTGATGGTTTCTTTTCTTTCTAATAGGCACAAATTCTTCAACAGAGCTCTTTCTTACTGGAGCATTACCCTCTTCTGGAACATTTCCTACCCTGTCAGCTCTTTCTTCCTACCAGCACCCCAGCTCTTTTCCTACTCGGAGTTTTGCCACCACGTCTGCATTAACTGTTCAACACACTACATTTACCCCATCAAATGGCTTGCTTTCATCTAATGACCCTTTACTTCAGATCAAACCCTCCCAAACCACTGTGCCAACAGCATTTGCATTTGAACGCCTGGCTGGTGCTTCTCTGGGTACTAGCCTTCCAGTTCAGTCATCCACATATCGTTCAGCCCAGGAATCTGCACCGCATCTTCTACAACCACAGTTCAGCCTTTTACCCTCTTCTTTAAATAACTCTCAGCAGACAATCCCACCTTATGGTGCCCCAGTTTTCTCCAGCTCCATCGAACGAGCACTTCAGCGTGAATGTAGTGTCATCAAGCATCACCAGCGGCCTTCAAGCACCCAGCCAGTACAGCAGCAGCTGTCTGTCAGTGCGCAACATTCTTTGCCTGATTACCTACCTGATGGTGCAGATGTCTCCTACCAGGATCCTTCTCGACATTCACCTGTTTCAAACAGCCCCAGTGGAATTCCCAGACATGCCATTAGTAGCGCCACTCAGCAGAAAACAGCCACAGTGCAGCTGCAGCAAACACAGACACATTCCGCATCTGTGCCCTCTTCAAGATTTTCCTCCACATGTGGAGTAAAAGCCAAGGATGATTCTAACAAATCAACAGAGCATCTTGGGGAAGGCTCAGAGTTGCACGATCAGGCAGTCTCATCACCCATGCAGCAGCATAGGTATTCTTCCACAGCTCAGAAACACAGCTCTGTGATTGCCAGCCAGTCACAAACATACACATCACCACAGCTTTCCAGTTTGATGTCCATCAGCCCTTCCCAGACCTACATTACGTCTCAGAGCCTCATGAGCAACCTCAACGAATCCCATGCCTTTTCTTCAAACCAGTCCGAGAAGCTACCTTCCATATATAAAACGTTGCCATCGCTGGCAGCTCAGTCAGAAAATGAGACATCTGTTAGCCACTCACTTCTTTACTCCTCCGGCCAGAAGTCCATAATGTCTCAAGCATCAAACAGAGAAGAGTATGATGAATCGGCACAAAGACTTTGTATGGCCAATGTCTCTAACAATTATTCTTCCAGTCAGAGTTTGTCTACTGTCAGTTATTATGCCCAGGGAGCCGAATCTGTTAGTCCCTCTCAGAGCTATGCATCGGGTCAGTCTGTCACACCAAGTCCTCCTTTCTCTTCTTCCTATGCCCACAGCTTACCATCCAGCAATTCCACCCAGGATTACACCCTAATGCAGCCTTCTCCAAGCAAGACCGATGGTATGCTGTTGCAGCAGACCCAGAAATACTTGCTGTCTGACCAGTCAACATCCTCCCCTGCTACTTATACACAAGCCACCCAGAACAACCAGTCCTCAATGGAACAATCCCCAGCCAATAGTAAAAGGAAGGAAAACGAGGGTCTGTTTCTCACTACCAAAGAAAACTGTGTCGAGCTCACCAATGCAAATATGCAAGCATTACAACAGACTTCAATAAGTAGCAGTTCTACCCAGACTCTTACAAACATTGATGTACAGAGCAATGTTGTTTATGTCGTTTCAAAAATGGATGACAGACACGCCCATAGCGTGATCCGAAGCAACTCTCGGTCTGAGGAACAGTTAATAGGTTTTACACCAATATCCTCTGTAAAGGATGAGAGAATGAGTACTTCAATTGGGCAGTTGGTAAGCAATGCCACTTCTCATGTAACCTCTTGCACAAAAAACAACTCTACATTATTACAGCCCTCCCACGTGTCCTTGAACACTGACCAGTTGAAAGAACACCCTGTGCTTCTCAAAATTCCCACTGCTCATCAAGAAGACCACCAAACTCAAAGTAACAGAGGAGATCAGAGGCAGTTGTTACAAGAACAAGCCCAGTTTGTTCATCTACCCAGTGCCCAAGTCCTGTTGGAGCCCTCACAGATGATCCTTCTTCAACAGCCTTTGCTTCATGCAGGACTAAATCAGTCTAAGCATGTTCAAATGCAGCCAGTTTCTGTTCAGTTCTTGCAAATGAATAATGAACTCCTGAATTCTGCAGTCAGTGCAATTGAGAATCCACAAATAACCCACCAAGTTGTGGATGCCACGAAGCAACACCAGAAAGACACTTTCATCACTACAACAAATCAGCATGATGCCAAGCAGCACTTTACCTTAAGCTCTGTCTGCTTTCCTGATTCCATGCTGATGGCAGATGAAAGGAACATTTTATCCAATGTAGATGACATCCTAGCTGCCACAGCAGCCGCCTGTGGAGTTACACCACAGGACTTCAAAACCTCATCCTCTGAAGCGGAATTAGCATCGATATCCAGCCCGTCAGATACCAAGTGCCACTATGAGCTAGTTAATAACAAGCATGAAGCTAATAGCTTCTCTTTACAGCACATGATCTCAAACACACAGACAATTACTTTATCTATAAATGGTGGTCAGCTGATTACAGACATTCACAAAGAAGTTGATGAACACCAGGCGTTTACATCACCGAACTCTCACACACAGCAAAGTAACTCCAAGCATGAAATATCTGAGAAAGTCACAAATCACCAGGGGAAAAATGAGGTATCACTCAAGGAACATACTAACAACGATTTTTCTCTGAATTCTAACGAAGGTACTATAAACACATTCGCAAACAACCACACAGACTTTCACCTAACCTCTCAGGAATATAACTCCACTGGGTTTGGGGAAACAGACAAAAATAAGGATCAACCCAAAGTGGTGAAGAGTGTTAAGATAGAGGAAAAGTTTGCAGAATGCTCCTCTGATGGTCTTTCTAAAAAGCGAGGCCGGTCAAAAGGTTCTTCCAAGCAAACTACAAACGAAGAAAATGGTCAACCTAAAGCTCAAAAAAGATGCGGCCAAGTAAAGCGTCAGAATTCCAAAGGAAGTGAGACAAGTTCGTCTTCTACATCTGAAGGATGTCTTGATAGCTACCAACAACAGGAAAGAATTCGGCAAAAAATAAGAGAGGTCGAAGAAAAACAGCCAGAAGTTAAAACTGGCTTCATAGGATCTTTTCTGGACTTTCTTAAATCTGGACCCAAACAGCAATTCTCCTCTTCACCTATACGGTCACCCAACCGCACACGAAAGCCTTCAGTTCCCAAAAGACCTTTCAATCAGTCGGTGCCTCCTAAACTTTTAGCCCCAACAACTCCAATGGTTTCACCAGATATCAATACTGTAAGCTCTACTAAGAGACTGGATGAGGAGCTTCAGAAGAACTTGGAGACGCTTCCATCTTTCTCTTCAGACGAGGACGAATCGGTTGGTAAAAACCAAGACCTTCAGAAGAGCATTAGTTCTGCACTTTCCTCGCTAGACGAGCCCTCAGACAAGCATCAGTCAGGTATTCACTTCAAATGCTTTTACATTTGTTATTTTTCTGTTTTTTACAACAACTGATCCATGATTATAAAAAATGGTGTCCTGTCTCTAGAAAGCAAAGGTTCACATGACAGCACAAGTCAAGAGCAGTCTGCTGATGCTGAGCTAGTCAACACACAGTCTCTAGACACAAAGCTGAAACAGCAGCAGCAAAAGCCTGTGCTAAATGAAGTGCCAGTAGAGGAACTGGTGAAGAACATACCTCCCAACAAACTTGCGGTGTGCCTGGCCACGGTAGCTATCGAAGGCCTCACTGATGAGGAACTGTCGGACAGTGGGGAGGAGGGCATGTACCGAGAACGTGATGAGTTTGTGGTGAAAAATGAGGACATAGAATCTCTTCAGGTATGTGACTGTTTAATGTTTTAGTTTGTCAGAGAAGTGCGTTGTAGCATGTCGCAGGACAACAGATATATAGCACAAAGCTTATCTTAAACAATTGTGCATTTTTGGATTAAATTTAGAGGATCCTGTGATATTCATGTAGATTCTTGGAAAATATAACAGTCAAGAAGACAATCAAAATAAATTGCATAAACAAATCTATTGGAATGATGTTGCTCATTAAGCCACAAGCGCGTTAGTAAGGTCAGGCACTGATTCAGATGAAGTCTGAAGTGGGGACATTCCATTTTATCTTAAAGAGGTTCAGTGGGGTTGAGCCCAGAGCTCCATACAGGCCACGCAAGTTTCGCCAATCCAACCCTGAAAAAGCATTGCATTGTGCACAGGAGGCATCATCATGGTAAAGTACCCACTGAAGGGAAATTGTAATACTACAGCATACATAGACATCATTTACAAACATGTGCTTCCTTCTTTGAGGAAACATTTTGGGAAAAACCCACATGGACCAAAATGGTCTTAACCTTAGACTACACTCTGATACTTGAAGTCATTATAATCCTTAGTAATGAGTTACGGTAGCATTTTTTGGTCTGGTTAGAATTCATGTTATGACACAGCATGAAGCCCTTTTGATTTTCATTCATTTTCATTTGTGCACTGTGGTCTGTTTGCATTATATTGAATGTAGGTCACACTGAAGGCAGGAATAGAACCTCCAGCCATTTGGAAAGTTCAAAAGGCTTTGCTGCAGAAATTCATACCTGAGCTGAGAGATGGGAAACGTGTGTTTTCGGCGACTAATAGCGTAAGTGAACCAGTCATTCCTAGCATGAGTAGTTCTCTATTATGTTGCATTTTAGTATCCTTTCTGGTCTTAAATGATTCCCCTAATGTTTTTAGTAGAGATTTATGACTTAAAAAATCACAGTAGACAGATATATACTGTTATTTATACCACAAGTGCCCATAAATTCTTGAATCTGATATGCTAAAAGGGCCAGGCATATCACAGGTTTATATAGTAACAGCTTATTAACAAGGACTGTGATGGTCAGTGTTATACCAAATGTCAAAATGTGAAGTGAAGTTTTTTTGTGTTTATTTACCGTATTTTTTGGACTTTAGGCCGCTACTTTTTTCCCATGTTTTGAATCCCGCGGCTTAAACAACGAAGCGGCTAATTTATGAATTTTTCCTGGGTTTTTTCCGGTTTCACAAACTTTAAGCCAAAGACCTGAGAGACATAACATTAGACCAATTAAATTTCCGAACGGAAACGAAAAAACGCACCTCACCTGTGTTCTGAGCTGCACGGCATCGGGAGAAAAAAACGTTTTTTTAAACGCACGACAATGACAAAAGATAAACTCCAGATAGAAATAGTTGTGAAAGGAAGGAGAAAGACAGTGAACAATGACTTTCTTGGTCGGCTACTGTTTAGATACAAGCCGTTGTAGCGCGTTGAGTCTGGGTGAAGGGAGAGCTCGCTAACTCCAGTTGCAACAGACATCATATAAGCGCAGACAGGTTTCCAAAACTTGTGCTTTTTTATTTTTCCTGGCAACAGCGTTACGGGTTAGTCAAAGAAACTTAGAAATGAGCATCAGAAAATAATTAGGACATAATCCTCAGTCTCACACACACGCAGTAATACCAGAAAAATGCTGTGCCGGTCTTTTCCCAAAATACCGCTATGCTCCTAAAGGAAGCTCAACGTATTTCACCCGTTCTCCGTGTGTACCGTGTCTTTCGTTAAAGCCTTTCTAAAGTCTATTGTAAATTAAACTTCGGTTTGTGAACAATAAAGTGTTATTTAGCGGTCAATGTAACAATTTAGTGCGTGTATTTTGTATATTGCGTATACATTCGCTCTTGACCTTTTCGCATTCCGACCAGTATTAAGGATAACGGATTAAGGTCGATAAGCTGGGTACCACTGTATTTGTGAAATTCAGTGGGTGCGGCTTATATATATATTTATGCGCTTTATAGTCCAGACATTGCGGTAATATTAATGGAAGAAGTCTTTGGCATCAGTGCTTTGTAACAGTTCGTTTTTTTATAAGGGAAAGATATCAATATGTATCAATGCTTGTCCTGATTTTAGATTGCGTATATACATTGATACATATTGAAATCTTTTCCCCTATTAAAAAACAAACTGATGCCAAAGACATCTTCCATTAATATTATAGAAACACAAAAAACTTTTACAAAACCTCATTTTCAAAAAAGATTTTTTAATTTGGTATAACACTGACCATCATATATATATACACAGTGTCTCACAAGAGTGAGTACACCCCTCACATTTCAGCAACCATTTCATCATTTGTTCCCAAGGGACAATACTATAGAATTGAAAAGTGAATATACCTTTAGAGTAGTCACTATGCAGCTTTTATAGCAGTACAGATTTACTGTCCTCTAAAAAGGACTCAACATACAGCCATTATTGTCTAATAAGTGAAAACATCAGAACTGTGTCCAAAGTGTCAGTATTTTTTAAATACTGTGGAGCTGCGGTTTTAGTGAGGGAAACATTGATTCCAATATGTACGTGACATTCTGAAGCAGAACATGATGCCTCCTTTCAGAAACTGGACCGAATTACAATTTTCCAACATAATAACGACCACAAACACACTGCCAAGTTGACAACTGTCTTGCTTAGGAAGCTAAAGGTGAAGGTGTATGTCTCCAGACCTGAACCCTATTGAGCACCTGTGGGGCATCCTCAAGCGGAAGGTGGAGAAGCGCCATGTGTCTAACATCCAGCAGCTCCGTCATGTCATTATGGAGGAGAGGAAGAGGATCCTAACCATAACCTATGCAGCTCTGGTGAATTTCATGCCCAGGAATATTAAGTCAGTGCAGGATAACAATGGTGCTCACTAAATACTGACATTTTAGACACAGTTTTGACATGTTCACTTAGGGTGTACTCACTTTTGTTGCTAGTTATTTAGACAGTAATGGCTGTATGTTGAGTTATTTTCAGAGGGCAGTAAATCTGTACTGCTATACAAGCTGCACATTGACTCAAAAATAAATATCCAAGTTTCATCTCTGTGTGTGTGTGTGTGTGTGTGTGTGTGTGTGTGTGTGTGTGTGTGTGTTCATCTGGTTAATTAGTTTGGTCCAATTTTACTAGTCATTCTAACATTTACAGGTGAACATGCGTTGATATTGTGATCACACGCTGGCACTTGCTTTAACGAGTTAAATCCGGGTTTTATTTTGTCCTCTCTTGTACAGTATCTGGGTTACTTTGGAGACGCTAAGACCATGTACCGGAGAGTATATGTCAAGTTCCTGGACACTGTGAACAAGCGAGAGTATGTGCGAGTGTGCAACAGAAAACCAAGGTGCAAGCCTATGCATTCCATGAGGTACCAATTCCCTACTTTTTGTGTATTTACATGTTTGTTCTTTCAGGAACAAAGCCAAAATCTCATGTGAAAAAGCAGAATTAAGTCACGTTGCATACAGTTGAATCCCCCACACATTCACACAAGTTCTCATGGCAGCACATTTCTTTCTCAGTCAGCTGTCAGATTTGAACTCTACATGAGCAAGTCGAGCCCACTCATCAGATTTTCCAAAGAGCAGATTATCTATGAAGGCTTTTTGTCATGCAGCTCACATTGAATATTAAGAAGTATTAAGTCATGGCTGAACGGTACTTAAAGATTTGTCAGCCTATTTGGACATGTCTTATAACTAATTATATAATGTTTAAAATGTTACATAAGGGTTCTCACTTTATTCGCATTTTGTTCGTATTTGCGTAGAGGCTCTCAGAAGGCTCTGCTGGCCCAGAGAGCTGCTGTGCCAGTCGCGTCCGACTCCTCCGCTCTGAAATCCAGCACAAAGCAAAGCTTGTCCAAACCCAGGCCAAAGCAGCCAAAAGCCAAGGCCGAACCTCCACCGAAAAAGAGGAAGAAATGGAAGGAAGAGTTCACAGACTCAACACAGTTGGCTTCTCCAGAAGCTGTAGGTGAAGATGATGGTGAGTAAATTTTCTGGAGAAAGAACCTAATAACTTGCTTTAGTCTTTAAATTATCAGCCATCAAACCATCCGGTTGCAAGAAACCGGTTGGTTGGTTACCGGTTGGAGTGGAAGATCTTGAGTGTCCTGCTATAGAGCTCTGACCTCAACCCTAATAAACACCTTGGGAATGAAATCCCCAGGGCTTTTCACTCTACATCAATACATGACTTTACTAACACCCTTATCTGAATGAGAACAAATATCCACAAAAAAAAGCTCATGGTCAGGTGTACACTAACTTTTGGGCATATAATGTATTTTTTTTGTTGTTTTTTTTTTTTTTTTACTACAACTTTTTGCTGAGGTAACTGACGAGAACACCACCAATGGTGTAACTCCATCTTGAAAAAGTTCACAGAACCTTTAGCAAGCTGTAGCCTTGTTTTGAAACTCGTCTCATCTTGTCTTATAGCGTTCCCTATTGCGTCTTATAGCGTTCCCTATCTGTGTTTAAGCGTCCCTCTGTATCCTCTATCCTTTTTTAATCTCAGAGTTTACACCTCCAGTCCCGTTTACCTCCCGTTTCCTCAACACCAGGACGATGAAGGAGACCTTCAAGAGTTTTGTGGAGCTCCTGATCAGCGTTGCTCTAGATGCAGACCTCATGATCACACTGGAGAGAGAGAACGGTAAGGACAAAAGGGGGCATGCAGTTTGATTTATAGACCTAGACCCCGATCTGTCCAGTTCAGATGATCATTCTGTAAAAAAAAGATTCGTTCTGCAAATCAGATCGCCACAAAGTAGGACAGGGGCAGTGGAATGTTTAAAAATAGAAGATTGCGTCATATTTTAGCGATGTTGCAATGTGATGCTTCATCTACTGATGCAGTATGACTTTGATTTTTCATTTCAAGTTTTATTATTAATATTAATGCTGATACTGAATTTTTAGTGGGGACGTTTTTTTGGGGGTTTTTTTGTCAAATGTTTTTTGTTTGTTTGTTTTGATGATTATTTATTAGGAAATTCTGAAATCTAACTTATGGATGTGTTTGCACATAATGAGAGGTTTCATGTCTCCGTATAGTACGTCAGGTGTTTGACCTTGGTGGTTTGATCTCTACAGATGAACTTCTGCTGCCTCATATGAAGAGAGTGGATGGCATGATTACAGACAACAGAAGGAGGCTGCTGCCCAAACTCCGAGTGGGTCAGGTGTTTAAAGTGAGCAAACTTCTGCAAACGTCTTGTTAATGTACATAGACCATATGTTCCTGTCAATGTACATTCCACTGGTAATGCATTTGTCAAGGCTCTGAGCTTCTTCATGTATCCGTCAGGTGCCTTGTGTTATGCATCCTGTGCCCGTAATCAGTTTAACAATTTTACTGCGATATTTAGCACACGCTTCAGACGTAAAGATGTACTGATATCGAGTCGCCCTCTATGAGGTGCCAAACAATATATTCTGCATTCATTCAGAAATATATTTCATCATAAAATACAAATTATATTACATGAGGTGTAATAAACATTCATCTTACTCAAACCTACACTCTGTTTTGTATTAGTCTATTTATTTGGGGGAAAACAATAATGAATCAGAAACTCATCAGATAAAGAAAATGTCTGCAAATATTTAAGGTCTGATGCAAGGGAACATTTTGGCTTCCTGGTAAGTAACAGCACTGTAATAGTGGATTGAACCATTCCTGTGTGCCTATACGAGGTGGTATCAAAAAGACTAGTTTTGTTACACACCAACAGAGGGCAGCACAAGGCTGCACGCACAGTCACAGGAAGCACTGATTGTCAGTGTGCCAAAAGACATCGTCCTGTGTACATCGGGAGCTGTGCACAGGTGCTACTCAGACTACATGTACCACCACGTCTGCTATTTCATCATGCAAGTTAGAACAAAGGAATATTACCTGTGAGGAAACTTGGGTGTAGGGTTACAACCCTGAAATGAATCGAAAGTCTTCACTGTGGAACAGCCCGTCATCTATACACCCGAAATTTCACGAAAAGTGCTTGACATGCTTCAAATAGAAGACTTCCAGGACATATTCCAGAAGTGCTGGGAGTGCTGTATTAACTCCACAATCATATTGTGCCCAATGAAATTTTAGTTTATCATTAAATCCATTTTCACTATATTTGTGCCCATTTTAAATGCAGCCTAAGACATAGAGAAATCCATCACATAATAGAGTTTACAGGATATTAACACTGAAAAATAAACAAAGCATACTGCTGTGGCTGGTTATTCCTGTGATCAGAGAATTTTATATCAATGCCTGTTTTCTTTCAGTGATGGCCAATAGCTACATTTACAATAAAATGTATTTATTAATTTGACTCATTTGTCTGCTATGCTTGATTGGTTTGACTATTTTTCTTCATCCACTCTAGAACGCTTTAGACAGCTTTCCCGAGTTGTCAGTGGTGACAGAGCTGAAAACGGATGGGGAAACTCCCACTTTTAAAGTCAGACTGAGTGGGAAGACATACAACAGGAAGACCATGAAACCTTCTAAATCTGCTCTTAAACTTCCCTTGGTGAGTTGGGCAATGAATAAGTCCAATTTTTGTATAATAAAAGAATATATATATGTATATATATTTATATATTAAATGGGTGTAGCGGTACACAAAATTCATGATTTGATATAGCTCAGTTTTTAAGTCCCAGTTTGGTTAAATTCTGGTATAGTTCGGGGGAAGTAATGCAAAACATAAAATTCTTGTCGTTTTTTTATTTTTATTAATGCAGCAATTATTAGTGTTTGTGAACAACAGTTTACAATTTTACAACTATTTTTAAATAAAATGACTGCTTGGCTTTATACAAATAAACTATATAAAAAAATCTTATAATGTATTTAACCTTTTTATTATATATTGATTATGATAGATATGATTAATTAATCAATTAAATTGGCACAAATTATTGATTAAATAAAATAAAACCAAATAGTTACATTATAAAATTGTTAGAACTCATTAAGGTAATACAGATGTGCGTATATATATATGTGTGTGTGTGTGTGTGTGTGTGTGTGTGTGTGTGTGTGTGTGTGTGTGTGTGTGTGTGTGTGTATGTGTGTGTGTTTTTTATATGTAATATTTAATTTTCTATTGATATGCTTTACTTAACAGTTCTACTTGTTTTAGCATACTTTACCAAATGTCTTCATTCCCTCCATCCTTCATTCATTCGCTCCCTCAATATGTGGAATTTGAGGATTTTCTCCTTTCAACAAAAATGTTTGAAGCTGGACATAAAACACTAAAGAATCCATATCGCATGCACATAACAAAATCTTAGTTTTACAGTACATTAGAAATAGTTTTTCCTGTACAGATTTTTTTTTTCATACCCCTGCCATTGTTTGGTATCTTTTCAAGTTTAATAAAAAAAAATTAAAAGTAGAAAAAAGGCAAGCAGCAATTAGGTTCAAGCACGTTAGCTCATAAGAAAATTAAACTAGGAACCAAAAATCATTGGCCGATGGTGGTCTGTACTGTGTGTGTGTATATATATATATATATATACCTTTGAGTCAATGACAAACGGTGTATAAGCTGTGTCCAAAAATGTGTGAAATTTGGGATTATTCAGACTGTAGCGCCCCCCTTTAGCCAATGGGGTTGATATTTGGTCAACCTCTCCCCAAATTGAGCTCTAACATCTGGCCAAATTTAAAGTCTGTAGGCCACACGGTTTGGTCTGCATGATCAGTTTTAGGGCTGGAAAAAAAAAATGTATTATAATAAAAGTCCCTGTAATTACAATAGGGTTTCTGCACTACGTGCTTGAACCCCTACACAAACAGTGACGCTGTGCTCAAAGTCCGAGGCAGAGAATAAACAATCTTGTGATCTGCCACTTAATACGTTTGTGAGGGAACTCCTATTTGAACTATGTTCCGCACACATGCGGTATACATGTGCACCGTATTGAAAACATCTCTGCACAAATACGTGTACCGTTACACCACTTATTCTATATACAGTATCTGAAAAGTGAGTACACCCCTCACAATTCAGCAACCACTTTAGTATCATTTCAAGGCACAATACTATAAAAACGTGGATATGTTTTGGAGTAGTCACTGTGCAGCTTGTATGGCAGAATAGATTTACTGTCCTCTAAAAATTACTCAACATACAGCAGTTATTGTCTAAATAATGGCTGCCTTGCTGGGGAAGCTGAGGTTGAATGTGATGGAGTGGTCAAGTATGTCTCCAGCCCTGAATCCTATTGAGCACCTGTGGGGCTTCTCAAGCTGAACGTGAAGAAGCACCGTGTCTAACATCTAGCAGCTCCATGATGTTTTTATAGAGGAGTGGAAGAGGATCGCAGCTTTAATTTTCAGAGGACAGTAAATCTGTACTGCTATACAAGCTGCAGTACGAATGGCTTGTAGTACTTCTTTGTAGCCACTAGATGGCCTTGTTTTTATTGATGTGTATTTTCCTCTATCTCTTTTAGGAGTACACAGTGAAGCAGCAGAAGACTCATTGGTTTTCTCTTTATCATTCACTGCAGCACTACAAATATCACACATATGTGATGTGTATGGAAGAGGTTAGAGGTTCTGCATCTTGTTTCCTCCATTAAACTCCTTTAGTGAATGTTTCCGTTCAGTTTCTCTGATGTGTGTGTGTTTTTGTGTGTTTTAGATTTCACTGTTGCGCTCCCGCGGCGTGGATCTTGGACAGGAGGAGACTGTGCAGACGTGTATGGGGAACCGAGTGTGGGTAGAGGGCCTGTTTGATCGCTTCGGAGATCTTCTGACACAGGTGCAACAGGTCTGCCTTTAATCAGACGGTAGCCCAGGAGAACAAATGGGTGCAGTTCATGGGCCCTTTCCAAAGCACTAACTAACCAGATGGTTATGGAGAAGAACCAGAAACCTGAGAATCATCTGAAAACACTGAGAAAAAGATTCATCATGAGGAGAGCTGAAACTGGAGAAGTGTCTGGACATGGAGCGTTCAAGGTTATGCCCAGATATTAGATGATTAGATTAAATTAGATTAGATTAATCAAGATTTTTTCAGGTGAACCATGAAAAAGCCTGAGAGGATCAGGAACCACGATGAAAGCTAATAGATGATGGAGAAGGTGGAGAATTACCAGATGATGGAGAGCCATAAAAAGAAGTGACGATTCATTAAATGGAAAAGCATTAAATAAGAAGATTTCATGCCATTAGAATACGAAAAAAAAATGTGAAAATTAAAAATATATATTATCAGGAGACTGTAAGAACATGAACTGAAGATAAGAAGCTGGAGAAACACAACAAATTGAAATAAAAAAACATTTTAATAGATGGGAAGATCAGAAGAACAAAAGCAGGTGTTCTTTATTTTATAAAGAATTTACACAAAGAAAATTCTGGAACAGAACCACAGAGAAAAAATTTATTTTAGTCATTTTCTTTATTTGTATTAGTTTTAAGTATAACAATTTTATATATACAGTACAGACCGAAAGTTTGGACACACCTTCTCATTCAAAAAGTTTTCTCTTTTTCATGACTATGAAAATTGTAGATTCACACTGAAGGCATCAAAACTATGAATTAAAACATGTGGAATTATATATGGAATTATATACATAACAAAAAAGTGTGAAACAACTGGAACATGTCATATTGTAGGTTCTTCAAATTAGCCACCTTTTGCTTTGATTACTGCTTTGCACACTCTTGGCATTCTCTTGATAAGCTTTAAGAGGTAGTCACCTGAAATGGTCTTCCAACAGTCTTGAAGGAGTTCCCCGAGAGATGCTTGGCACTTGTTGGCCCTTTTGCCTTCACTCTGCGGTCCAGCTCACCCCTAAACCATCTCGATTGGGTTCAGGTCCGGTGACTGTGGAGGTCAGGTCATCTGGCGCAGCACCCCATCACTCTCCTTCTTGGTCAAATAGCCCTTGATGCCTTCAGTGTGATTTTACAATATTCATAGTCATGAAAATAAAGAAAACTCTTTAAATAAGAAGGTGTGTCCAAACTTTTTGTACTGTGTATATATATGTTTATCTATATATAAAATTGTTATATATTGCTATACATTGGCTGATGATCATTCTTTGATGGTTAATGAATGTCTGGTTACAGGGTGATTTTACCTTGAGTATTTGGAACACTAATAAAAAAAGAAATAAAAAAAGAGCAACATTAGAGATTGGGAAAAAAAGCTGGGTGCTAATGATTGTATAAATATATAAATACATAGATTTATATGTTAAAAAAAAGGAAAGAAACTTTCTATATGATAGTGTACATTGTGTAAAGAGAGCTCTTTGTATGGATTGGACTCTTTAATGTGCTTTTTATATGATATACAGAGATTCTAAAAAAAAATGGAGTTGCTGCAATTCCAACACATTCTTTTTGTGATTATGTTGTAATAAACAGCATCGGAACTATTTTCTTGCAGGAAACTATATTTTATAGTCTCGCGAAAAAAAACAACCTTTATCTTATTGAAAATGTATTTTTTCACATAAGGAAATATTCTTGTTTCCTGATCATCTTTGTGGTACACTCTGTTTTTACAAAAGAGATGCCCAGTGTGTTTCTATGACAAATTTTGTATCTCTGACAGCGTGTCTTGAGATCACTTCTTTACTGTAGAGTATTACAAATTTGCTGCAGTTTTGCACAGATTATGATGCTTTTGCTTTTTTTTGACTGTAGCTGTGATACAACCTGCGAGTATGTTGGGGAGATTTTTGTTTTGTTTTTTTGATATACGAAAATAAATTTCCTACCATTGAACCCACTGAGTCTGAACTTTAATGAAAAAAGGCAGTGAAAGCTTCAATTCCAGTCATGCCACATACATGCTGTATTATTCAGCCACATGGTTTACTGCAAAACAACTAACAATCTGTTTTATAAATTGTTCCCCATACACATCTTCTCATTGGGAAGTCATTATTAGCCATATGCAGACTGCAGTACTCTGTAATCTATTAGCATGGACTGTATTTACAGGCCATAACTTTTGCATAGCAGTTTTTTAATAATGTTATTCATTAAAAACTGCAGCAACATTGCTTAAGAGCATTGTTTCAACAAATCTTATACGATTTAGATTTATAAGAATGTACCTACATTAGCAGCGAATACTAAACCGCTGACAAAAAACTTTTTAGATTTTTTTTTTGTTTTTGTGTAATTGAAGTATTATCTCCTTATATATAATTGTATTCTTGTTGCTAGACATTTATTAATGAAATAATAATAGTAATTATATTTTTGTAGTATATTTTATATATTCAGGCTGTCAAAGACAAAACTTTTGGATACCTGACTTTTCCAGACATATGTGGTTCTTCCCTAACTTTTTAGCACAAAGTTGGAAGCACACAATTGTATAGGATGTTTCTGGATTCAGTTATATTGAAGATTCCCTTTACTCGGCCTAGGAGACACAAATCTGTTACAGTATGAAAATGCTCCTGTGCAGAAAACAACCCCTATGAAGATACGGTTTATATGGTTTTTGCAGTTGAAGATCTTGAGTCGTCTGTTATAGAGCTCTGACCTCAGCCTAACTGATGTTTCACTGTCTTCACTATATAATTTCCACTATAATCTGATACGTTTTGTCAACATATAAACTCCTACATTAATTCGCTTAATTATTACTAAAGAATTTATAGTCGCTTAATATTCAATTTCTCTGCCGCATTTGCAGGTGTAGTAAATCTAGTTCATTACAAAACTAAACGTAAACATTGAAATATTTATATATATATATAATATTAATATATATATAATAAAATA
>MU533908.1:1833109-1980083 GCA_024362625.1 Silurus asotus
TATATATATATATATATATATATTTACATGGTATTTTTGGTATTATATGAAACTGTTAAATGGTATTACTGAACCAAATAATGTAAATGTTTGCCTTAAATTATTGGCTTACTCCCTACATTCCACAAAATTTAAAAAACAAATAATCATGATTTTATTTATGTATAAAAAGTTTTTTAACAGTGGGAATTGTCACAGCACAGCTTATAGAAATCAATATTTTTGGTATTATATGAAACTGTTAAATGGTATTACTGAACCAAATAATGTAAATGTTTGCCTTAAATTATTGGCTTACTCCCTACATTCCACAAAATTTAAAAAACAAATAATCATGATTTTATTTATGTATAAAAAGTTTTTAACAGTGGGAATTGTCACAGCACAGCTTATAGAAATCAAATATGGTTTTAGAGTTTTCCCTTAAAGGCAAGCCAGTGGTGACAGTAGAAACAAATAACTACTTGAATCAAAGCCCTGAGAAGAACCAGACTCAAAATTGAACCCATCCTTTTCTGGCTGATACCAGATGTGTCTGTGTGATTGTACAGGATGTCTTTGTATGCTGAGATTTAAGATTCCGCATCACTAGAACTAAGAGGCCTGTTCCAGACAATGTTCTCGAGCACATGAAGATATGGTTTGCCAAGGGTGGAGTGGAGAAAACATAGTGGCCTGCACAGAACCCTGAACTTAACCCTATTAAACACCTATGGGTTGTTTACCAGGCCTTCTCGACCATCACTAATGCCCTTGTGGCTTAATTGCCAGATTCCCAAATCTAGCAGAAAGCTTTTCCAGAAGGACACACTATATTAATGATCATGACATTAGATTTCTGATTGGAAAAGGTCATGCATTTAAAATTACAATTGAACTTTTCGGCAAGGCCTGTAATCCTCAACAGCTCAGTTGTATAAATGAGATAAATTAGATAAAGTCGCTCTGGATAAGGGCATTTGCTAAATGCTATAAATGTAACTGATGAGGATTTTCAACTAGCAAATAAAGTTGTGTAGATGACAAAGAAGGAAATTATCATTCTAAATACTAAATCTACTGCTTCTTAAAGTGTCTATGACTTAATATGGAGGGAATTATACAAGTTGATGATTTTAAAAGAAGAAATAATTTAAATTTGTTTTATTTCATTTAAGCAGAGAAAAAAGTGGGTTAGAGTCCCTGCCATACCAGGCTGCCACTCTTGGGCCCTTAAGCAAGGCCCTTAACCAATCATGGGGGCGCAGTTGAGGGAATTGGGATAAAGTACTCATCCATGGATTGTCCCAGCCTGGGCACAAAAGGAGGAGGATGGGCATTGGACTAGCAACCTGACTCCATAACGAAACTGCTATGGAAACAGCGAGTAAGCCATTATGCCACACAAAGCACCTCATGGCATGGGAGGAATGGTAAACGTTTCTAATAACTCTACTGATTTAGTTGTATTGTTTCATACATAGTCAGTTAGTAGTCCAAAAGCTGTCTCTTTCAATGTAGTTATTTGGAAAACTGATAAAGCCATAAATAATACATACATGCTTTTATGTTATTCTGGTTCTTAATTCCTAATTATGATTGATGTTAACACCAATAAAATTTTGAGACATTTACATTCTAACTTCCATGTGGTCTGTTGTAAGCTGCATGTGTGATTAATATACAAGTGGTAGGTTGTGCAAGATTTATTTTTTTTAATAGGTGCTACATTATATAGCACATAGCACAGAATATTCGATCTAAGCATTAAGTCACCTGATTGATTTTTGTCACAACTGATATGAACTAATCAAGGCCAGGTCAGGTCAGGCTTTATTATAATTTTTTTAATTTTTATTTGTATATTATGACTACAGAAGTCTAATTAGTAATCTGAGTTGTTTGATTCAAATGTCTAAAGTATTATATGAAGGGTATGTTAAAAATTATATTATTAGATCCTACCGAGGAATATAAAATAGGCGCAATAATCATAATATCCTGTTCTCTGAGGTTCTTGTGAATTACCAGGATAAATATTAAAGTCTCTATCAATTACTGCTACAGAAACAACCAGGTTCAAAATTAACCTGCTTACTCACAAATAGATTACAGGCTGGACAGCTGCAAAAAAGTAAACCAAATATAATTATTTTGATGCTTATGTCAGAATATTAAATATCAAATGGATTGAATACATATTTAGATAATAGCTATGATCAGTAATAGTTTTATTTACAATAAGTGATAGTAGTCCTAGTTTTAGAACATATGTGCTTTTTAATAGTAATGCAGGGGTATAATGTATATAAAGTAACCAAGAATTAATATTTCTACATTCTTTAGCTAGTGGAACAGACAGTTGTAATATTTAAGAACCCAATTGATCATTCAGTGGATATAGCTGATGGTCAATTAGCCTGCTTGTCTGCTCCCTGGCCTCAGCTCTGGACAGTCAGCACTGGGCCCGTTCTGAGGCTGCCTATAAAATCCAACAGTTGGGATAATTTTTTGTGCTGAATATATCAGGTGATGCTCTACATGGCAGACACATTTGATATAATGTTTCAATTCAATCAATATTGTACCCAATTAAAAGAGGTTAATTTTACTGTAACAACGAAAAAACATTTATTATTTATTATCATCACCCCTGTCACTCTCCTCCTTTTAATGCCATATCACATCTCACATAAACTTACTTAAATAGACCTCCTACTTTTGAGCTGATAAACGTCTCAGAAAAAGGAGTGTAAAGGTTAAAGGACCTACGTGTGCTAGCATTTCTGATAAGAAATCCAAAATAATGATGTCAAGCCAGTTCTGATACTGATTTCAGGTCTGTAGAGAACAAACTGGCAGCTATTTTGATGACGTTTCAGCAGAAACTTTGATAAGTGCCACTGATGAGTGATATGACTTAAATTCTAAACACAGAAAGCTGCTTTGCATTACAATGCCATTGCACTCATTCCTTCAGAGAAAAGAAGGAGAGCTGTAGAACCAGTTCTTAGTCACATGGGCAGGTTGTCCTATTAGAAGGACTTTCTTTCTGTTCTCTGTTTTTCTTTTTACTTTCTGTGAAATACATTACGTTTAAGGAAGGATTAATCCTCCACTCACCAAATGCTGCTTTAATCTGAACATAAAGGTAAGTCTTAATAACCCAAATAACACATGTAGAGCTTTGTAGCATTCTAATGTTAAATATATACAGCCAAACCTGTCTTTCTAACTCTTCATGATCTAGTATGTCAATGAAAAGTAATGATAATGAATTAAAGTTGTAATAGACATTTGCATTGTACTGTATATTATTCTACAGGTAGACCTTTAAACATTTTTAAACAGTTTTGTTGAAATTACATTTTAAAATTATTTAGGATATTGACGGTATACATAATGAAATATAACCATTCAAGACATGGGTCAAGAAATGTCTATTATTATATGTTTAAAGCATTAAGAAATGTAACCATTAACATTTAGATATATAGATCTAATATTATATGAAATGCTCAGTTGTATTAGGCACTTACTAACCACACTACTTATTTATACTTTACACCTATTTACACTTTACTGTCTTTTAGCCTTTTATCTGCCGGCATAACAGGTTTGCTGTGTTGTGTACGCAGTATACATGTGCATAAGAATGCTGACGCACAATTCGTTTTTAAGGACTGTAAAATCTTAGGATCTGAAGTGATTCATGTTCTAAAACGTTTCTAAAAATGATCCTATTAAGCACAGTGGTGTGCAGTTAAATGCTTAAGCTCTCTCCATGCTGGATGTAGGGAAGAGCTTTAAGCTCAGTGCTGTGCTGATAAATGGAAACCCTTGATGGGAAACAACCCAGCTGCATTGAAAGGCAAATTTACTCTGTCTTCTTTCCTCGAAAACCTCAACAAAGCACCTTGTTTAGAAGAAAGAAGTGAAAAATCATCCCGTCCCTCCCCCGTCTAGTTTGTTTCTCTACAACTTTGCTCTATTGTCCAGAACACACACGCTTTCACACTGTTTACAATGTTGTATGGGATCTTGTTTGACACATCTGTCTTCATAGACTGCATGTCATCTTCAGGGAACTTACTGTAAATGGGAAAATGCGTTTGTGTTTTTTTTTTGGGCAACGTTTTCTTATTGCAAGTCTTTTATTTGTGATCACCCACTTTATTTACAACAAAACAAAACTAAATATTCCTGCTGTATGTTATCACTCTGTTACATAGGTGCAGAATTTCTGTTGACTAAAAGAAGGAACATCTGCATACTGAAATTATTATGGGTGGGATATAAACAATATTTAATTTCCTTTTGTATGTTACAATGTTAGAGCGGCAGCCATCTTGAAAAATCTAACTTTTGGATTTTTGTGTGCAAATTCACCTCCCATACCCCACATTGAAAAATTGGAAGTTTCCATTAATTCAAATTTGTAAATCATCTATATTATTATTATTACTACCACTATGGGACATGTTCTGCTATGCTTGCCACTGTACTTCTTTCCATCTACATTTCGTTACCCAAATTGCAATAAATGATACATTATATAGTTTATTATTTAATATATTCTGTACTGATCTATTGTTGTACCTAGTTAGCACACAACATCCAGTATTTATATATACAAATATAGAGTTTGTATGTGTTTTGCAATTGACATTGTCCTGTATATACATGTTATGTAACCCTGTGTTTCAGAGGAAACGACATTCCATTCTAGTGAAAACAGAAAAAAGAAAAAAGAACAGGTTTTAGGGAAATAGACTAGCATTGAAAACTAAGTATAGCCGAACAGGTAATATTTAGTTTAATGCTAAAAGTATGTCTGTGGAGAATCAAAAGAGTTCTTACAGTGCTTTAATACACAACCTGGGTATTTTCAAAGGAAATTGTGCCAGCAGTGTTGAGATGGTAAATTGAGGCTTGTTAGCACTCTTACTTGTGTTTTTTGTTTTATGCACTCAAGAGGTGTGAATGGTCTTGCTTCCTGAAGAAGTGGTAATAGTACACCACGTTGTTACTGCGGTCTAAGGGGCTCACTAGAAAAGGCTGGAAGTGAATGAGAATTGGAATAACATGGGATATTTTTATTTGCATGAAAAACAGTAATTAAAATCCATCATCAACATCATTTAAAATTCACCTCTATTTTGTAGTATGGACTTTCAGACTTTTTTCTGCTTTGACACCTATATTTATCTAATGATTAGTTGTTAATGAGCTGACACATCAAGTCAGGGGCATTCCAAAGAAACATGCGAAAGCATTCAGGATAAGGGAAGTAAAAGATTGAAAATGTTGAGCTTTCGAAATGTATGTAAATTAACATCTACAGTGTACAAAATATACATTTTTAGACATAATAGAAAGCTTTGCATGTGTTTAAAACTGTTATAAAGCCTTTTATATCAAAAGATCTGATTCAGGATCTTCTCATTTGTAAAATTCACACAGTGACATTTCTGTAATAACTGCAAATGTCATACAATGGCTTTTTAAAATCAGGTCAGTATATTTAGGCAGTGCTTCATTTGTTAAACATGAGGTACTGACACACCAAGGAGCAAGTGGGCAAGGAGAAACATTCCTAGCAGATATTGACACAACAATCCTCCAAATGCTTAATGGAATACTGTTGAATGCCTTCACAGACTTATAACCATTAACCTTATTATGAAAACCAACCTAATATGACTCCAGGACAATGATGGATTGCAAGCATAACCTTTCGGAGCTGCTATGAGATGACTAGAAGTGTATGCATGTATTAACCAGGATATTTTAAACAGAACACTGGTTTAAAAATTTAAACAAAAGAAAAAAACCCCAGAAAAAATGCTCTTATCATGTCTACTTATGCAAATTACGCCATAGCATGGTCATTATTAATGTATAATCTTAAAGTGTTTAACTTTTGCTCAGCATGCCCGTGGAAATTCATTGTGTTTTAGAAGAGGGATTCTATTTTCAGAATAGGGAGTGAAGCGTGTAAATTTTTTTTTACAAGCATACAGTTATTTTATGCATTACACATTATTTAAAAAAGTCTACAATAATACACAAAATGGCCAAAGGTATGTGGACACCAGACAAATCCCCCCATCACACAGCATTTTGAACATTCTCTTGCAGATTTATATCTATAAAACAAACACCACTCTTTTTTCAAGGATTCAAGGTTACAGCTTTAGTGCTATTTGTTCATCCACCCCCAAAAACATTAGTAAGGTCAGGTGCTGATGTTGAGTAAAGAGGCCTGGTATTTAGAGTTAAGATCAGGGCTCTTTGCAGGTCATTCTAGTTACCTTGGTGTAGCATGTCTTCATGGATCTTACTTTGTGCACAGGGGCAGTGTCATACTTAAACTTGTTTGGACAAGCCTTTTAGTTCCTGGGAAGAGAAAATTTAATGCCACAGCTAATGTAAAGACATTTGTTACACTTGGGTGCTTTAAGCAGAGAAATTTGGGAAATAACCTTTTCTGAACAGGAGCTGACACTTTAGCAATTACAAAAGGGTTAGAACATCTATAAGCTTTATTTAGTACACTACACATTATTTTAAAAGTCTACAATAATATACAATATGGCAAAGTTATTTGGACACCGGATTAATCACACCATGGGCATTTTGAACACAATTTCATGCTGATTTAATCCTATAAAAACAAACTTTGTCATTGCACAGGTACACAGCAACAAAATGCAGTTTGGCATCTACCAGAAGTGCAGTTAGTTGAATTTGTGCAAATTGACAAGTGCAGTTAATGATGCCATTAAATGTACAGCAAATACATCTTAATGGCAAGTACACTAAGAATATATACAGTGGGTACGGAAAGTATTCCGACCCCCTTAAATAAATTTGCTCTGACATGCATAGTGATCTGTAAGGTCTTATATAGACAGGTTGGGCTTTCCTAATCAAGTCCAATCAGTATAATCAAACACAGCTGGACTCAAATGAAGGTGTAGAACCATCTCAAGGATGATCAGAAGAAATGGATCACACCTGAGTTAAGTATATGAGTGTCACAGCAAAGGGTCTGAAAACTTAGGACCATGTGGTTTTCTTTTTTAATAAATCTGCAACAATGTCAACGTGTTTTTCTGTCAATATAGGGTGCTATGTGTACATTAATGAGAAAGAAAAATAAACTTAAATTATTTTAGCAAACGGCTGCAATATAACAAAGAGCGAAACATTTAAGAGGGTCTGAACACTTTCTGTACCCACTGTATGTGTAGAGAATGTGGGATATTAAAGTTTTTAATATGGGATTTGTACAATACCGTAATCAGATTTGTTCATTATAAGTTCAGTAGCTGATGTTGGAAGGGATATTTCTCTTCTCTTTTCTGTATTATAAATTGTACTATTTTAGATACTTTTATCACATAGAGAAACTATGGAACACACAAATTATATTTACCCCAAACCCCAGGCCCCTGTATTTCCTTTGATATTTATATCTATCTTTTGTTAAAAATTGACTGAAACCTTTTCTTCAATCAACTGCAATGAAGTGAAACTTTTAGTTTGACCACATCATAGACAGAAAGTTTCGACTGTTCTATTATTATACAAATTAGCTAACCAATCGTGGCGTGTGGGCGTGTCCACAGTGAAAGTGGGAGGGGTCTGTGTGTGTGAGCGCACGCTGCTTTCTGGAAGGGGATTCAGATCGCGTTTACAGGCGAGTGTCATGCACTGAGCTCCAGGTAACACAACCTCAACCATAATAACCTGATTATACACATCAAACAGTTATTGTTTTGGACTTCAGTGTAGTTCAGTGTGTTATGTGGTTTAGTAGATGTAATGTGATTTTAGGAAATGTGTGTGTGTGTGTGTGTGTGTGAAGATATAGATATAGATATACAAGTGCTTTTGAAGTTTTTTCTATAATCGTTTTATTTGCATGTATTTAAAAAATAATAATATTATATGGTTATGCATTTGTAATATGGCTTAAGGAAAGCAAGTATGTGTGTGTGTGTGTGTGTGTGTGTGTGTGTGTGTGTGTGTGAAGTTAGAGATATACAAGTGCTACTGCTTTTGAAGTTTTTTCTATAATCGTTTTATTTGCATGTATTTAAAAAATAATGTGTGTGAAGATATAGATATACCTATAAGTCCTACACTTTTAAATATTCATTTTATATTTGCATTAATTTTGAAGAATTTGTATTATATTATATAGATGTGATATAGATTAAAGAAAGGAACGTGTTTGTGTATGTATGTATGTATACATGTGTGTGTGTGTGTGTGTGTGTGTGATTGTGGATATAGATATACACCTGCAGTGCTACATGTATTTATATTACTTTAATATTTGCCTGAATCTATAAGAATTAGTATTATATGATTATGTAGATGTAAAATGGCTTAAGGAAAGCAAGAGTGTGAAGAAATAAATATACAAGTTAGCACATTGCTCCATTTATCTATATTCATTTTATATGTGCTTGAGTGTTATACGGTGTGTTATACGGCTAAGTAGATGTAGTAGTATGGCTTAAGAAAAGTAAGAGTGTGTGTATGTGAGTGTGTAAACACCTGTATATTGATGTGTTGCAGAATATTGTAATTTGAGATGTTTCACTCTTTATTAGTACAATGCTGTATAGAAATTGAAATCGGTTGCTGTAACTGGTGACACGTTTGTAAGATTTACAACATGCACTCAAGTGTGTGTGTGTGTGTGCGTGTGTGTGTGTGTGTGTGTGTGTGTGTGTGTGAGCATGATTTTATATCTTGGAAGGAACCAAATTTCTCCAAAATACCAAACAGAATTTGCAAGAACATGTGGCTGGTTACCATGTGGATCATGCATTGGTATTTTTTCTTTTAAATAAAAAACTAAAGGAAGTAAAAGAGTTGAAAGGTTTCATGTTTGTTTACTGAAGTTTGAGTTAGGAGGAAGCATTGCATTAATTAGCTGCATTGATGATTGTGTCAACGGTCCTTACAAGGATAGCGTGAGAGGGTGTTTGTGTGTGTGTATTTGTGCGTGCATGTGACGTGTAAATTCAAACAGACTCTTATTTAGCGTCCCCCCCTAAGGATATATCAGCGAGACCTGTCTCTGCTTGAATTGATGCCAGATATTCTGTATTTCATCATGGCTCCATCTCTCTCCTTGTCATCGCCACTTGGGTATTGCTGTTAGGGGTTTTGTTGTGGAAAAGCTTTGTTGTCCCGTTGCACTGTCTTGACAGGATCATCATGGGAGCAAACCCCTCTGCAATTATTTAGTCTTGTGTTGGACAAACACAGCAGTGTATGCTGCCTGCGACTGAGGAGTAGCATTCCCACCTGAAGGTGACCTGGGGGTAACCATCCAGACACCTTATATAAGGTGTTGTTAATAGAGATGCTGTTAGTTCGGATGTCGGAGATCTTGCGTCCAATCCAATCTGAAGGATTTTTTTTTTGGAACTTTAAATGACTACATACAGTTTGACAAAATTATTCTGTATTTCTTAGTAGGAGAAAACTGGATTGTATTTGCATTGTGGATAATTTTTGTTTGAAAGCAACAATTTCGTGGAATGTTTCAAAAAAAGGTACTTTTTTCTTTAGTGTTTACATGTTTCAGATAAAAAATTTAAATCAAATGATCATTTATTTCAGAAACAAATATCACATGGATTATAGATGTGGGTTGATACTGATGGTTTAAAAAGAAAAAAAAAAGAAAGGAAAAGAAAAGAAAAGGAAAGAAAAAGTGAAGCTGACCTATCTCCGGTTGGGTGGCTCTCAGTTATCTTCGGTCTCTGGAGCCAGTGTAGTAGCGGAAATGTTTGGGATGTTTCTGATGAGCTCTAATTGGAATTTCTTTAAACTGGTTTGAAAAAAGAAAAATAAATAGAATAATATTATAAATAGTAATAATATTTTTTTTATTAATATTGGAATCTATTGCAAGGTAATTTCCCTTTAATTCTCTATAATACTTTTGAAATAGGCTTTCTGTACATCATTAGAATTTGCAATATTAACAGTTAACCCCTTTTCGAAATTCCGAATGCATATACATTGAAATCGAATTGTACGGAAGCCGGAAGTTAAATAAATCCAAATGTTCACTCTGCAGCTTTAGATTTCTGTTTTCAAAACCTGTCACTGTTGCGCAAGTGAACTTTCAACGATATGCGAACAGTCTCAGCATTTTACTTTACAGAGCAGGAAGCAATTTAGAAGGAAGGAAAGAAAGTAATCTCTGTCCTAACTATCACTGTCCGCTCAGACCTCAGTACTGGACAACTTGATTTTTATCCATGTGTGACCTCCCTTTTCTAAACATTACAGGGTTTGACATCATAGTTCACTTCACAATCAGAATCCAACTGAAATAAACCAATGTCTTCATATTAGTAATTTATGCTTAAACAATGGCAGCATGTTAAATCTCTTTGCTTCAGCAACCTCTGCAACACGCTTTTTTTTCCCCCACATGTGGTATTGATCTTTAGAACCTTCTTTGTCTTGTAGCCCAGTTTGTCTGAAGCTTCTTTTAATGAGTGGGTGTTAGGAGGGAGGGACGCTGAAAGAGAATCAAATCTGCATGTGTAAAGAGATTGTGAGACTCTGGCTTCTCCACTTAGATGATGGGGTGGGAGATCTCTGAGGGACTGTACACACCTTCCAGGCTCCATGTTTCGAATCCAGAGAGGAAATGTAGCTTGTGAGAAATGATTAGCTGCTCTGCTTTGATTCGTATGGCTTTCTCAATATTGACTTTGGCTGCAAATGGTCTTTATATTGGAACTTAAATTTTTTAGTACTCCAGGGCTGCACTATTGGATATAAATCATGGGAAAAAAAATTTTGCTTCATCTCTTGCAGTCAAGTTATGACAAATTAGGCTTTGACAAAGTTGCTGGGTAAAACGTCTGCAACAACAGAAACCTATTGGTCCCTATTGGGCTTTGATTTATCTGACAAATGTGAACACTTGCCTAGTAATAAGTATTACAGAGAGCTAGCTTCATAGGTCCAGTGTTAGCAAATGTTAATGATAATTTTGAATCTATATTATTATTACTACTACTATTTCTTCACTAATATTCAAATGAACTTTTCAAATCTTCTAAGAAGGGGAGTCATTAGTCATACAAATGAATAATTTGCCATGCTGCTGTTTCTATTCCTTTTACGTCAGATGGCCGGAAAGCCGTTCCGTGCCACCTTCATCTGGAGCAGCATCATTAACAACCTGCAGAAGCAGGTGGAGGTTAAGAGACGACGCCATAACCTGAAGTCTTACCACGACTGCTTCCTGGGATCTGAGGCCGTGGATGTGGTGTTGGCTCACATCATCCAGAACAAGTTCTGTGGTGACGATGAGGTGCCACGTTTCAAGGCGGTGCGTCTCTGCCAGGCGCTCATGGACTCGCGGGTGTTCGAAGCAGTGGACACCAAGGTGTTTAGTAAAGAGAAAAGGCCGGCCAAATTTGAGGACAGCAGCTGCAGTTTGTACAGGTTCCTGAATACAAGTGTTAGCAAGGATATGATCGAACACACCTATGAATCTGCCTGCATTAACACGACTGTGCCAACGAAAAGGTACATGTTTTTTTAGTTCAAAGAATCGATAATATGGGCAAATATGGGGGAAGTGGTAACTTGGTGGTTAAGGCTCTGGGTCGCTGATCGGGAAAAGTTGGGTGTTTAAAGCCCTGGTATTGCCAAGCTGCCAATCTTGGGGACCTTAAACAAGGCCCTCAACTCTTTGTGCTCCAGGGTGCTGTAACCCTGCGCTCTGACCCCAGCTTCTTACATTGCTGAGATATTTGAAGAAATAACAATTTCTCTGTGGGCTCAATGAAGTATACTGAAAAGTAAGAAAAGACACACTGCAAACAAAGTGTTGGAAGAAAAATCTTTGCCAACAATCAGATAAAACTGCCTTTTGGAGAAAATGGCAGCTATTAACTTGTATGCAATACAGAATCCGAGTTTAGACATCGATTACTGGAAAAAAACGTATTCAGTTAGATTTGGAAGAGTAGAACTGAATGAGTTCTTTTCTTCTATTCTATATTATTCTATGTAATGACTGTTAAATATCTTTAGAAGTTTGATTGTGAGTGTGATATGATGCACTGGCATCTCATTCAAGGTGTATACCAACCTCATGCCTAGTGTGACCCTGACCAAGGGACTGGAGAACACTTTTGGAGATAAAAGGACATTATCCAGAATCGAATACATCCAATAAAGTTTTGACTAATTTTGAACCATACCCACTAATCCCAGAATACAGCACACATGTATAGTGTGTCGTTTTATGTAGTGTGTATTAAACTCGATTCAGGATCTCTTAGGCAACATTCTGTCCAAATTCTAATCTAATTCAATCTTTCCACTCAGGGACGAGGAACATGAGTATTCAAACACCTCACCAGTCAAAACAGATAAATCTCTGGAGGACGTTTTAGGGAACCTGAACTCAAACACAACCATCACGCCCCAGCTGATGAATCTGGGTCTGTCACAGGAGCGTAAGTCACTTCAAAACGAACTACACATTTATCTTCATTGCAATGTTTATTCTTTTCCAGTGGTTAAAAAAAATTGTAAAATGATGTATATGTTTTTTGAAACCCACGTTTTCTCCCGTACAGTGGTGGATGAGGTTTGGCAGCAGCAGGCAACACTTAGATTATTGCAGCTGATCGAGTTGCCTTTACTGGAGAGCCTTTTGGAAGGAAAGGAAAGTCCCCGCCCTCCTCTGCACGGTATGGACAGCGACCCAGACCTTCTCTACACCAGCAACTATGTGGACCGAGAAATCCTCAAAGCCTTCAGTGAAGCTCAGTATGTGTACTTCTTCATCTTCTAATCTAATCTAAATAAATGTTTCTTCATCTTCATGCCACCATTTTTACCTCCTTCTTCTCCTTCCTTATTTTGCACTTATTTTGTTTTTATGTACGGAAATAAAAGTAACCAAAACATTTATTAATTAAAAAAACTTGATATATAACATATATATATATATATATATATATATATATAGTTTAAATTTTTCTTCATCTTCATGCCACTATTTTCACCTCCTTCTTCTCCTTCCTCATTTTGCACTTCTTTTGTTTTTATGTACGGAAATAAAAGTAACCAAAACATTTATTAATTAAAAAAAACTTGATATATAACATATATATATATATATATATAGTTTAGATCTTGACGATCTCTTTTTTATTGGCTCCACCCCCACTCACTCACCTGCTGCCACATACAAATATACTCTATAGTGCTCTGTTTAGCTAAAGTAAGTACTGGAATTTGTTACATTCCTTACAAATAACAGTATACTACCCCACACATTAGCATTCTTAAAGACTCCATGGCTCAACTTAGATTTTCAATATTTGAATAAACAATATTTTCAAGTTACAATGAGGTCATCGGAACGCATATCTATCATAAGTCGGGGACTACATGTATTACATTTATTATTACTATTTAGCAACTACAATTAAATATTGGTTAGAATATTTTATTGCAAATACTGTGAAATTCTCAAATCCGATTGGTCACAGTGTACTGATTATAGTTAAGTGCTACTTTCTCCAATGAAATTGGTTCACCTGCCACATAAACATATTACAACATGAGGAACTGTTGATGTGGTGAAGTTTTCTGTTACTGGATTGCCAGTGGAGAGAGTGTTAACAGTGCTATGTAACAATTTAAAAAAAGGTTTTCTGGAATGAGAACAAAATCTTCAGGACAGAGTGCGTTCCAGTTTGTCTGTCTTGTTAACATTCAGAGAGGAAAAAGGGAGGCTAGTAAGTGATAACAGATGCTGCAAAAACCGATTTCAGTGTCAGCAAAATGCTGATACTAAATACATGGAGTAAAATACTTCAGGATGTATTGTTATAGAAAATGAGACATCATCTTTTCAGCAGTATCTATAACTCTGTTTCACACGGGCTGTCTCCCATCACGCCATCATTGATTCATTTGTTATAACAACACATTCTGTTGGGTTTTATTGTTTACATAGATTTTAATATTACTGATAAACATATATTAATATAATACTATGATAAAAGTTATACGTTCACTTTCTTTACATGTAACAACCCAGGCCTACTTAAAACTTGGAGGTTACGGTCTGAATGTTTTTTTTCCACGATGAATCAGGGATATCTGGGCTCGCATCGAACGCAGAATGCAAAACACACCACTCGTCGCGTGTGAACCGCTCAGATATTGTGTCCAGACAAATAGAGCCTGGCCATTAAATAAAGAGCTCTGTTTAAAAGCCTCGAGCCCCGAGGCTGCGATTTCTACCGCCACATGGCTGACAGTCTGATGGTCAAGTGTTAACTGAATCTTCTTTTCTTTTGTCCTCTTCTTTAACCCTCGTTGCTCTTTTTTTCCATTCTGCAGTGCCGACGCATGGCTTTCAGCAGCTGTGGACTGTCTGGAGTTTCTTCCTGATCAGCTGGTAGTCGAGGTGAGCCGAGGACTTGCAAAGTGTCCGGAGGATACGGCACAATACAAACGTCTACTGTATAGCGTTCTGATCCAACACTATGGCCAGACGGACTATCCTCCGCTGTTTAGCAACCACGTGTTCGACATACACAGCGGCATCTCTGAGCTTTTAGGTGAGACAGATGGAAGAAAGCTTTTGGTTGGGAGCTTTCTGGGTTCGTCCCACCTCTCAAAACCATTCGCTAAGATAAGATAAATGACCCCTCTGCATTAATATCTGAGTTCATAGTGCTCTGTGATAAACAAGAGTTTTATACAAGGTGTATTCCTCATGAGATAAAGTGGTTTGTAAAAGGAAAGTGAATAAATGTAGTAAAAAGGGAAAGATATATAGAAAGTAGCGGCGTAACGGTACACAAAATTCATGGTTCGGTAGGTACCTCGGTTTTTAAGTCACGGTTCAGTTTAATTTTAGGCACTGTTAGGGGGGAGATTTTTTTTTGTTTATTATTATTATTATTTGTGATCAACATATGTACTGTTTACATTTGTAAAACAATTAAGATTAGATTTTTAACTTTTCATTTCACTGCAAGTTGGATCCTGCATGTGACTGTTTTTGACAAATAAAAAAAATCTTGAATCTTGAATCCATAGCACTAGCGTTAGCCGCAAGACACTTCCTGCTTAGCGGCTAACGCTAGCGCTATTGATTCTTTAGTATTATAATGCATGCACCAACTCTAGTTTCTTTTTTATACCTCTGGCATTGTATGGCATTGTATGACCTGCGGTCTGTCACTTTATATGTTCCTGAGGAAACTCTAATTTTTATCTATGTTCCACATGTTGAAAGGATTCCAATCGGTACACATGTGCGCCGAACCGAAAGCCCTGTACCGAAAACTTTCAGTATGAATACGTGTACCGTTACACCCGAGAAAGAGAAAGCAGGGTAGACAGCAGGAATGAAAAGAGAAAAAAGAGACTTCATAAAACTCTACTTAAATCTCCAAATATAAAAATCATGAGCAGTGAAATGACCCCCTTATTGAAGTGGGAAGGCTTTGGTCAGCATGATACAATTCTCGCTTATATCATCATCATCATCATCAACATGTCAGTGCCAGATTGGCAATAAATTACACTATCTACCAGCCCCTTGTCTTAATCTCTCATTAGCCATTATCTTTATATAAATTCAAGTTCTCCAGCACTTCATTAGATATGCTTACACACACTTATTCTTGCCAGTCTAAACGTATTGCATATCTCTCATAAAACATACAACTTTTTTTGTATATATTTTGTATATTTATATACTTGTATTATGTCTCTACTGTTTTATATATTTTTGCACATTTCTTTTTCTTTGCTGTGGCTTTTTCTATATTTAATTAACAGTAACCTAAATCTAAATATTCTAAATACCAATAAAAGTATATTTATTTTCCTCACAAAGTTAAATAGACAAGACCGTTTATACAGATTTCAACCTAGCCACATATGTCCAGAGTCCAGTCCAGAACACCCCCTTTAGCTAATCATATAATGGGCAGGTTTTTTTTTTCATTCTATTTACCAAAGCTAAAAGCTTGTTTAATTGCTAAAACGCTTGTACGTTGTAAGTAAGATTGTTGGGTGATTTAAACAACCCATTTAGACAGTCTGTTTGTGTTATCTAGAGCTACTGTATCCACAGTGCGTTCTTTCCTTAACATGTGTGTATTTGTGTATCTGCGTATGCATGTTTGTAGTTAATGGAAAGCAGGAGCAAGCTCTGGAGGCCCTGCAGCTCTGTCTAAAACTCCAGGACTCCCGAAGTAGAGAGGAACTCCGCAGACTTCTCCGCTTCATGGCTTTTGCAGCACAACCAAACGACATCAAATTACACAAAGAGGTTAGACAGAGCACTTCTTGGTCTTTTAATGAGTGTAATATCATGTAAACAGTGTGCTATGGACCACTATTATATATATATGTATATATATATATATATTACAGGTGTGTTTATGTACCAATAAATCTGCGACACACTTGTCAAACAATAAGTCATCAAAGATATCAGTGAAGCAGGTGAAAGGTCATAAAGGTTTCGTGTGGCATTACATATGTACATGTATATTATATGCCTATTCATGGATTATAGATCTAGAGAATAAAATATAAGGCAATGATGATAATATATAAAGTCATCACTCTGTATTGATATTAGTTACTGTATGTTGCTGTCATGCAGTCATTTTTTACTTGTTTTATTGCATTAACGTGAACGAATGTACGAGACAGTTGTCACTGAGACAGACGTTTATACCCGCTGCTAAGCAACGTCTGTCAAATGGAAAATTGCTTTCATTATTCATTATCTAAATCAGGCTCTAAATAGTAAAATGGCTTCTTTTGGCATTTGGTAAAAGTAGTTGTAAAGCAGGATGTGAGCTGTGACACATCAACAAAAGGAGTATTATGAGTAGGCATGGGAAAAAACATATACAACAACCAAAAGACACTTTAGAAAGGAGTCAGACGCACCACTGCTCCTGAATGGAATCAGTGAAAAGCAGTGGTTAGGACATTAAACTACTGATCAGAAGGTCATGAGTTCAAATCCCACACCACCAAGCTGCCACTGTTGGACCCTCAGCTGCTGTTGAGAATCTGTTTATTTCTGGAAAGCTGCTTCATGACTGCTATGTTAATATATGAGAAAGCAAAACAGGGGACATTTCATGAATCCAACAGAAGCATGTGTTGCGCAGAATCAAGGGCTTTACCTTCCATAGTACACTGCATGCAATGACCATCTGTTTCTCATTAGTCACAAATCCATTGATATTGCCAAAAGGTTTGAAAAGGATTGATGTCAGTTCCCCATTGAACTTAGTGTATATTTACATAAATTAATACTGTATGCATTACAATTTGGAATCAACACCTACTCAGTTTGGTTTTGTACTACTGTATATTGTATATGCTTTACATTTGAAGGTGCTAAAGATTTCAGTGGTGAGGATTTAAGGTTAAGGGCCTTGTTCAAGGGCCCAGCAGTGGCAGCTTAGTGGTGCTGGGATTTGAGCTCAAGACCTTTTGATCAGAAGTGTAAAATCTTAAATTTTGAGCTACCCCTTATCCAAAGACCTACTGAAATTGATTTAGTCAAGTCACCTTTTCATTCAAACAATTGTGCTCCAAAGCCAGTCACAATGACTCAGCATAGTAAAGAGTTTATTCAGCTTGTTACCACACCACACCATAGGAAGTGGAACACACTATTATAAAGTGAGAAAACATTCAAGCTTGCATGTGCATACTATACAAATACACTAAAGTGGAAGCGATAATGTTAATCAAGGTATAAATCCTGACTGCATGCCATGGTTGTTGTTTGTTCCTCAGATAGAGAACAGGATGGCCGTGAAGAGAGCTTTCTCCACTGCTATTGTTTACAGCACCAGGCTTGCCAAAGGAAAAGTGGATCTTCTGGTGCTTTTTATGATAGACAATCACTTGGATCTTTTCAAGGTGATGCATTAAAACTTTTAGATTCAATTTTTCTTATTTAAACCTAAGATGTTATTTTATTTGGGACACATGAATTCACTAAATGGACAAAAAAGTCCAATGTGGGCAGGGAGGATGTTTTACTAGATTTTGGTGAGGGATTTGTGCTCATTCAGACACAAGAGTGTTAGTAAAGGCAGGTACTGATGTAGGGTGAGGAGGCCTGGAGTGCGGTCAGCATTCTAATTCATCCTAAAGGTGTTCAGTAGGGTAGCTCTGTAGCAACTCACTCAAGACCCAAGTAAACCATATGTTCATGGAGCTGGCTTTGTGCACATGACCATTGTCATGCTTAACAGGTTTGGGTCTCCTTATTCAAGTGAAGGGAAAATATAATTCTACCACATGCAAAGACATACTATACATTTGTCTTGCCTATATTGAAAATATTTGGATAATAGGAGCATAGGTTTATGTTATGATTAATTCCAAATATACAGTGACGCGTGCAATAGCAGTGAGACCTACTATGATCTACATCTAAAAAATGTTGATGAAGGTGCAGGAGTGGTAGTAGAACATGCACTGTGTTTTTACAAGAAATACTAAAAAAATGAAAAATAAAAGATTGCAGATAGACGATATGATACACACCAGTTTTATGACTCGTGTAAACGAGTCTGACTTTCTGAATACTTAAGAAAGTATAAGAATTATAATAAGTACCAAAAAAAAGGATGCAGCAGTGTTAAAATGTTATATTTTTATGTAGAAAATGTTTTGAAATAATGCATCGATCCATGTATAAAATAAGAGTTCATGCAGTTGAATAGTCTAACTGTTAACTCGTGTTGTACTAGAAATGTGTACGTTCTGCATTGAGAACATTATGATGCATTAAGATCATCTATGTTTAGCCCATTTATTTATTATTATACTGTAGGAAAGGCGTGCAGTTATGTAATATAAATATGATGTGGGTTTAGTGATTGCGTTAAAGGAGTTATATATAAATAATAATTTTTACCACCACATATTGTAATAAAAGGGAAAGCAGCCGGATCATTTAATCGCCTTTTAATGGTGAACGTCTGCTCTTTATTTACATTTACTTTAGACTTTTGCATTTTCATGAATGAATGCAAGAATATTGACGGCATATCTCTATTAATGTTTCCCCAGATTCCTGTATCGTTACACAAGCTTGTTAGTGATAAACTAGCAAGCATCATCAGGGCCAAAGATCCTGATGTTGTTACAGGTAAGTGCATGATAACTTGCATCGTTTTTCTAGGTATATGTGCCGATGTCACAACAATGACAAATAAAAGATAAATTAGAGTGCTTTTTTAGAGTTACACACCAGAAAGTGAACCTCTGCTCACACCCAGGTGGTGAAGAGATTATTATAACGCTTATCAGGGCTGCTATAAATAACCAATAATGTTGAAATAAACGATTCTGCATCTAATCTGAGCTGTATATAAAATGGGAGGGCTATTAAAAAACAGTAACTTGCTATTACTTTTACAGAACCATTAGGGTCTTAAAGAACAGGCTGTCCTCATAGGAATAAAACTGAATACACAAAGGAGAGCACACACACACATACACACATACACACACACGCCTCCCTTAAAAGATAAACAGGTCGGTTCATTTCAATCTTTAATTTATAGCTTTTTAGGTCAAAGACGACACAAATCTTACAGTTCTGTAGTTTCTCCCATTTTTTTTTCTGATTGTAAGGGTGGTGTTCGTTGTTCATGCTCATTACACCTGCTATTGTAGTTCATGTGTGCTTTCTCAATAATACACTGATCAGCCATAATATTATGACCTTGTAATTGAATTTCACTGATAGTTAGTAGATGTGATTTATCAGGCAGCAAGTGAACATTTTTGTCCTCAAAGAGGATGTGTTTAAAATAGGAGAAATGGGCAAATGTAAGGATTTGACTGGGGCCAAATTGTGATGTCGGGGGCCAAATTGTGATGTCTAGACCATTAAGTCAGAGCATCTCCAAAACTGCAGCTTTTGTAGGGGTGTGGTCAGTGGTCAGTATCGAACAAAAGTGGTCCAAGGAAGGAACAGTGGTGAACCGGCGACAGGATCATGGGCGGCTGACGCTCATTAGAGAGCGAAGGCTGGTCCGTGTGGTCCGATCCAACAGACGAGCTTTTGTAGATCAAATTGGTGAAGAAGTTAATGCTGATGATGCTCGACAGGTTAGGACTGTTTTGGCAGCAAAAGGGGGACCAACACAATATTGGGCAGGTGGTCATAATGTTATGGGTAATCGGTGTATGTCAGCAATGCAGATTAAAATAATTAAATATTCCCAATGCAGGTTTTAGTAATAAAAAAACAGCAATAATTACCCCAATGTACAGCAAAGCTCCGAGATAATCATTTGACATGACATTTGAAGTAGAGTACATAAGTCTCGGGATAGAAAGATGTCCGTCTGCTTAAACGTGTAGTTTTTGCTCATAGGAAGTTTTTAGACAGGAATTAAGATGGACTGTAAATATACAATTTTCTAGCCATTTAAAGTATTCGCCTTACAAACCCGTACCCTGAAAATGAGAGTAAACATGTGCTCTCTGAGGAAGAAGGGTTGCATTTTTTTTTCCTCAGAGCCCATAATGCTGTATAAGCAGCAGTTTGAAAATACATGGTATCCTCTGCTTCATGTGTCACAAGTTAGTCTTCACTTTCTGTGGTTGAAAGCGGTCATGTGAAAATGGAGAGTCATTAACCGGTTAATACACCTCCATATTGGACAGGTTTACATAATGCTAGATTTTTCCGGTCACTTCTATATGTTTTTGTTAATAATTAATGGTTAATAATTTGAGGATACTTTGTTTAAAAGTGTGAGGAAAACACAAGTCAGCTGGAAATGTGAGGCAAAGTCTAACTACAGTGTGTCAGAGGAAAGAGTGTTTTCCGGCCCCTGCATAATCTCACATTAATGTAGTATGTGGCATCAGGCTTATGATGTAGATTCAAACATACTATTTTGGCATGATTTTGTCTTTGTAATCTATTGTTGAGTTTTAACATTCAAAAAAGGGATTTTAAAGATGATTGCCGTTTAAGGAGATGGCAGAAAAATACAACATACAAGCTAAAAAAATACATTTTTAATGGGTTAAAATAAATTTCGTAACAGTTATTTCATGGTTTAATTTTTTCAATTTTTCTTATTTTTTTTTTTTATTTCCCAAACAGTGCACATTCATCTTTTTTATTTTGACGCCACAGTTTTAGTTAATGGCTTATATGAATGTAGACACTCAGGGCTTATTTTTTTATTCAGCCTACTAGGTTTAAATATTGTACAATTATTCGGCAGGTGTTTACTATTTTCTACAATCAAAAAAGCTTTAGTTGTGTACCATATATTTTATTTCTGCACCAACATTATTGTGGAAAGCTGTGAATTATTTGCCCAGCAGGGTACTTTCACCTCTCCCTGAAACACAGAGTCACAAATACTCTACAGACAGGAACTCCACAGTGTTCCTTTCTAATCTTATAACAGACTTGCGGTAATAATTCATTTGTTTACAGTGAATGAAAATGTCATGATAAAGTCAATATCCAGTCTGCCGGTGTAATGAATATGGTACATTTTCCCACCATTTATAGAGCTTGATAGTTTGCAGTAATCAGTTTTTTTTTTTAAACATAAAGGTTGGTGATTGAGCAACTGCTTACAAAGTTATATATCCGCGAACAATGATTTTAGGTGCTATAATGTGGGACATAATGCTAACATGCAACATTACATTTAACTGTAAGTGGATGAAATGTCAAATTTGATGTTCCATGATAAAGAACAAATGCATAGCTTTGGTAAATTGCTGTTGTATAATGATAACACACTATCTTTCTAATGATTATTAGTCATTATGTCATTCATGCACACCTGATTTTTCCAGCCACGTGTATTTTCCTCAAACTTTTACCACAAAATTGGAGGCGCACCGATTGTATAGGACGTGGTAGCATGAAATCTTTCCTTTACTTGAACTAGGAGACCCAAACTGACTCAGGACTACAGTTCTGATCGTCATCACTGCACCCCGCAACATCGTATATCTGTAATAAATGAACATTCGGTGCAACCCAGATGAGGACGGGTTTCCCTATTGAGTCTGGTTCCTCTTAAGGTTTCTTTCTTATGCCATCTCGGGGAGTTTCTCCTTGCCACAGTCGCCACCTGCTCGCTTATAAAGAACATCTTATTCATTTTTATCACCACATTATCTATGTAAAGCTGCTTTAAGACAATGTTCATTGTTAAAAGCGCTATACAAATAAAAATAAATTAAATTGAATTGAACGTGTTCCAGCATGACAATGCCCCTGTGCATAAACACAAGCCCCAATAAGATATGGTTTCCTAATCTAATCTTATGCTCAGGTGTCCACAAAACCTTTGTTCATATACTGTACTAAACATTGACAAAATTAACAGCAGTTCTCTTTTTTCTGTTTCTTTCAGGTCCATCTTACTGTAGACGTCTTTCAAGGGTCAGTTACACGCAAACAGTACAGAAAACCACTAAAGAGGAGCTTTACGCTTTACTTCGAACCATTCATGAGAACCCTAAACTTTCTGTAAAAGAAAAGCGCCGACTGCTCGGACAGTTCTACAGAGGACATCCCGAGATATTCGTGCAATACTTCGGCAACCAGCTATCCAGTGCTAATCTGTAACGCATCACCTTACAGGAATTCACAGGATTGTATAAACGGATATGTAAATTTTGTACAATGTGTTGTGAATATTGTAAAAACAAAATATATATATGTATATATGTAAATGTTATTTACTTTTTTAATGCATGAGTAAACTAAGGTCAGAGTGTGACATACATAATGCCTGTATTAAAATGGTCAGTTATATTAATCAGGCTTTTTCCCGACCTGTAATGATAAACGGTTGCGTCCTGATGTAACTGTTTACAAATTATGTGACTCTCATAAGCATTTGTAGAGTCTATTTTTTTTTTTTTTTTAATAAATAGGCATACTGATCTATGATCGCAGCCTTGTGATTATCCTCTCCCACCTGAATGTTTAGTACCAGTGCTGTAGACTCTGCTCCAAATTACTAGCCTTTGTTGTTCCTCATTGTGTCTCAGTTTGTATTCAAAAGTAGAAGAAATGTGATTAGAAGAATTTATGAAGTTCTTATCAATATATTTGTCATATCAATGGCTCTGTCCCAAACAGTAGAACTTAAAAGTGGGCTTGCTAGAAATCTAGTTATTTGGATGTGTTCAGAATCTGGTTTTCATGTCATTGTGGCTTCATCAGAAACATTGTCTAATTTGCCAATCGTTCTAAGACTCAAGCAGTAGAACTGATGAGTAGTTAGTAATGTTTTACTATACTGTAAGTCTAGAATTCATGGTTTGTTATAACTAGAGTAACTAGTTATAAGCTAGATTTCTGACTCTTCAAATTACTATCATTAGTAAATAATTAAACATTATTAGGCATCAAATATATAAAGGCTACATTTCAAACAATAGAATCAAACAATTACACCATTAGCCATTTTGTGGCTTTATTCGTAATGGTGGAATCATTACAGAAAGGAAAAAATGTAAAGAAAGAAAAAGAAAGAAAGCTTTATACTTGTCACATTTTCTTTTTCTGCATATTCCAGCGATGTAAGAACATTTAGAGTGCATGTTACAGACAGTTTAAGGGCCTTGCTCAAGGGCCCCAAGAGTGGCATCTTAAATCGTGTCTTGAACCCCCTATATTCTGAACAGTACACCGAAGGCTTAGCTACTGATCTACCACCGCCCAGCTTGCCAGGAAGCTCGGGTTAAAGCACCCAAGTGTGTGCCTTGGTCAAAAGCCCAACAGTGGCAGCTTTGTAGTGCTTTTAATCTTAGGGCACCTGCCTAATCTTGTGTTGGTCCCCCTTTTGCTGCCAAAACAGTCCTGACCTGTAAAGCATTAACAACTTCTTTAACAATTTGAGCTATAGAAGCTCATCTGTTGGATCGGACCACATGGACCAGCTTTTGCTCCTCACATGCAACAATGAGCCTTGGCCACACATGATCCTGTCACTGGTTTACCACTGTCCTTTCCTTGGACCACTTTTGATAGATACTGACCACTGCAGACCAGGAACAGCCCACAAGAGCTACAGTTTTGGAGATGCTCTGACCCAGTCGTCTAGACATCACAAATTGGCCCTTGTTAAACTCACTCAAACCCTTACACTTGCCCATTTTTCCTGCTTCTAACACATCAATTTTGAGGAGAAAATGTTCAATTGCTGCCTAATAAATCCCACCCACTAACAGGTGCCATGCTGAAGCGATAATCAGTGATATTCACTTTACCAGTCATAATGTTATAATAATATGCCTGATCGGTGTATATAGGACTCCTACTTACATACATGTAATACATACAAATATCAGCTAAATATATCTTCATGGCATAACTATTAAATGAAGATTTGCTCTAATCCATAGCAGCAGGATATTAGGCATTGAGTGGAATTTTGGTTCAACTGTTGTGATTACCAAAACTGGTAAACAAAGTGTCTCTAACATACACAATCCAGAGAATGACAACACAACCTTAGCAGATAAAGCCGCTCCATCACAGATCTCCTCTGTTGAAACGCCACCAAATAGGTCTGGTGAACGTGAACATCTCCAAAATGCACTAGGTGTTCTAACATGAGAAAAAGCCATCTGTAAAGGGCCAGTTAAGAAAAGGTCAGTGTCGGTCTTGTCCGGGTTCTCCATGTCCTGCTTGGGAAGAATGTATTCTTTGTTGATGCGTGGTGGGGATGAGGTTCGGAATGTGAGCATTAGACTTCGAAAACTGCCTTGTGGTCATATTTACAAATTAGACACGGGCATAATGTGAAATATGAGGCTGAGTTATGAGACTGTTGCTTTGCAGTGACGTTTTGGTGAAACAATTTGGTCACCATTTTGGTGAAAAACATCTGTACATTGTGACAACTACACCAAAATATTCAAACATTTTTAAACATTATTAAATTTGCTTATAAAACTATTTAAAACGTTTAGCATATCAACTATTTATCCAAGCATATAAAAGTACTATTGCTACCCCACAGCTGCAGGGTCAATCCCAGGTTTCTGTCTATGTGCAGTTACACACACTTATCTAATGTTTACGTGGGTTTCCTTCACCCCAGAAAAGTAGAGTCCAATACAAATTTGCATCTAAAGATTAAGGGTCAAGTTGTAGAACAGGGGTACAAAAACTACTGCCTGTCCCCACATTTGGTACGGCCCTCTGAACGATGCCAGAGACATTTAGAAAATTGATTGTTAAAATATCTTTTACTCATATCATATCTGTATTTGATAATAAATATACGCCTTCTAAATAAAATGCCCATTAGTTATTAATAGAGGTCAGGCATTGGTAGTTGATTGCTGAAACTATCAGCTATCTGAAAAACATACACCAATAGTTTTTCCGGCTTCCAGTGCGCTATCATGACAAGAGCGGCCTCTAGAGGCGAATCACTGGTGCTGTTTGTTTTTACGTGATATGCATGCGGCACAGAGAGCGCTATATTATATTTATAATTTATCAATTATATAATTGTGTTTATTGACAATCATATTTATTTCCTTTAGCACATCTTATGATTCAGAACCTTTTTTTAATTGTTACTTTTGTATTAAGTTCAGTACTATTTTACATGGAGAGTTTGTTATTTATCCAGTAACCATTTTTAGAACTATCATTTGATTAATCGGTCATCAGCAAATATGATTCAATTTAGCTATTGGTAACAATAAAATCCACTTTCGGTCAACTTCTGTTTATTAACATAGCCTAATAATTTGTTAGATTCACCCACCAACCATATGCATAAGTAAGGACAGATTGTTCAGATTTCAATGGGAATAAATATGGAAAAAAATATCATTATGATAGTAATAATGCTCTTTTAATAGGTATCTCTTAAAAAAGTAATGCTCATTTGGCTGTATGGTGCAGAACGCAATAATAGCTCTAGCATTAGGAGGCATAAAAAATACATTTAAAAATCATAAAATCTCCACAGTACTACTGGTAGTCACTCTGACTAATTTTCTGTTACAGACCGACTAGACCCCATGTTAAAGAAAGTAAAAATCATGTGTCCCTCACAGATTATTTGGTTTACTCCTGTTTTACACCAATAGTGACTCTCAGGCCATACAGGGATTTTAAATCTCAACATTTATATAACTAATGCAAAACAAAAGACCCCTTTTTGGCATTCATTACAAATGATCTATTAAATGTAAACCTACTTAAGGCAAATAGTTCAGTTTTAAGCCATCTTAAATGTTGCCCTCTTAAAGTTATGCTAAATATAATGCACCTGGATCCATATGATCTTAATGTAAAAAAGTGGACAAACTTCTTTCGTTTGTTTTATTGGAAGTGAAGTGAAATTTCCATTCAACTACAAAATGATGTTTGTGGTGTTTTCACTGGACTACACATGGCAAGCTCTGTACTATGTATCAATGAACATCCAGAATAAAACTTTGTACAATAGGAGCCACTCAGTTTTAAAAATAAAACTGTTTAAAAAAAAAAAAAAAAAAAAACACTAAGAAACAAAAACCCTTCAGAAAAAAAACAGACCAAAAAAAATGAAGATGAAACTCGAATGAGCTGAAAAGTCGAGTCAAACACAATGAGTCACACGCCTCTGTTTTTTTTTCGGGGGGGAGAGGTCAACTGTAGGTGAAACTTTCCAGTTCACAACACACGGTGTGTGTGTGGGTGTGCATGTGGTTGTTTGTGTTCACACAGCCTGACAATAAAAACCATCCATAAAGGGGAAAGCTAAGACATCCCCCCAAACCCCCACTGGAGGAACAGTTAGTCCATAATAAGCACCATTTTTTGTTTGGGACTCATCGGATACGCTTCTGCTGCCTGGCACGGTAGATGTCGTTGACCGGTGGAGCGATAGCACCTTTTTCCTCTTCCTCATCCGAATCAGGGTTGGACCTCTTCAGTGATTTGTTGGTTAGCGCATGGTTCTCGATGGGTCCGTTTCCTTCTCCGGGAACATCACCACGGCTGCCTGTGATCAATTCCACCGCAGCTTCTACAGCTACACACACACACACACACACACACACACACACACACAGAAAAGAGAAGAGCAGCAAAGAATTACAACTACAAACAGCACTCTTCTAACCTTCAATCATTTACTGGCTCCATGTATGTTGTGTTCATTCACTTTTTGAGTCACAATTGAAAAACAAAACATGAATTAACGATGGCGTCAACACTTTTATGACTCGCAGGCAAATGAGAAAACAGCTCACAATGCCAAATATGATCAATGTCCTAAAGTGCACAATATTTCCAATCTAACAATCCTGACCTGGAAGTAAAAACATTTCATTAGCAGTCTTTTCTCAGGACGAAATGTCCATTCTGGAGTCATTTGCGCAATATGTTACAAGCTGGAAAAACAGATTCAGAGAATGCAGGGTTGTTCTTTAATGAGTGTTTAAAGACTTCGTGCACAGTTTAACACTGTGACAAGAGGACAAGAGCAAAGCCAGAATGTTGGATGAAGCAACTGATGGTTGATCAGTTATTTTTCCAATGTTGTTCAAGAGCACCACAAAACTAACTAACACAAATGAGGCGTGCGTTTGCAATTCAACAAATCTATAAACCAAGCAGCTAAATAAACCAGTGAAACAATATTTCTCATAAGAAATCTATTGAAGAAAATATTAAGACACAATATTTACCAGGTCATCAGGTGAATCAACACAAAAATGCACCACAATTCCAACCACACCACCATCTAGCATATATTTCAACACTATTTAACATTATACGCATTTAAACAATTCCTATCGTGTCCCACAATCACTACGCATCATCATTCAATATTGAACACTGAATTCACTCCCTACAATAAACACTTCACTCAACAAACAAACTTCACTACTAACAAACAGAGTTCTTCTAATATCCACTAATGAAATAAACACTAACCACATATTCCAAAACAAAAACCCCACAAAAAAATTGATCGTACATTTATCATAAAGCACCGTCGTGTCCCATGAACGAACCAAGCAGCAAAAATAAACCTGAACATTTGACTAAAATATAATTTCTTGAAAAACGATAACAGTTTGATAAACGTACTCTCTGGCAGTGTGCATCTTCTGAACGTCTCCATGAGCTCATCCACTTGGACAAATGGACCCTGTGAGGAAAGAGATGCTTTTCAGTGAAAATATTTACTTGAGAAAGTGAAAAAAGCAGATTATACTCCAACACAAACAACACAAATTTAACACAAATAATTCCAGTTGATATTTCGCTGATCCGTTCATATATACATTAAAAAGGTCATGTGGACTTTGGAACACAGCATTAATAACTAAAGTAAAGGCCTTAATAAAAGACAATGGTGTTAATTCATCCATCATGTGTACAGTCGTATTTGATATTAAAGTATAATTCCACCAATTTCCTGAATGCTCAATTCAAATCTTATGCAAATTGGTGTATTGAACTGTATGTCTGGTCAGATAAACTTGAATGCAGCATTTCTAGCCATACTTGGTTCTTTACCCTCAAATTTAGAGCTACACAATTGTATACGAAGCCTTTGGATGCAGAGATTTAGAGAATGCAGGGTTGTTCTTCAATAAATGTTTGAAGACTTAACACTGTAAGAAAAGGACATGTATCAGACTCCCATTTTCTGCCACTCTCTTGTCGCTTTGAAAAGCACATCATGGTCCATATTAACTTCTCAAGTCAAGTTTATTTCTATAGCGCTTTTCACAACAGACACCTCTGATGAGCAGCGACTGTGACCAGGAAAAACTCCCTTGGATGTTATGAGAAAGAAACCTTGAGAGGAACCAGACTCGAAAGAGGAACCCATCCTCATTTGGGTGATATCAAGAGTGTGATTATAAATCTTTAAACAATACAAAACACTGAAAGGTGAGAATTAACATGAGCACTGGAATGTCCTTTGCTCTATTATAAGGTTATTTGAGATTATGAAATCAGGAGCTACTGAGCAACTCGGAGCAAAGCCAGAATATTAGATGGAGCTTTTGATGGACTATGCGCTGAGGGTTGATCAGTGATTTTCCAGTGTTGTTCAAGAGTTCCACAAAAACTCAAAAATCTTAGTGGGCAAGAAACTCTAAATGAGGATTCGTTTCAATATTTTATATTTTGAGCAAAAACAAATTATTGTATAGAATGTTTTTGGATGGAGAAGCAATACATTTTCACTTCACTTCAACTAGAACCTGTTCCAGCATTATAATGCTGCCGTGAACAAACTGTGCTCCATAAAGATATAGATTACATGGGTTAAAGTAGAAGATCTTGTTGCTATAAAGCTCGGACCTCAACCATACTGAACCCCCTTGGGATGAATTGGAACGTTGAGAGCACCTCAGGCCTCCTCACTCTACATCACTTCCTGATTTTCATTTCAAAATCAAGTTCTTAAAAGAGCCAATCTGGGTGCTTTGTGTATATTTAATGTATGATTTATCTAAAGCATTAGATGGTAATACTCACAGTGAAACAATTTGGAGGAGGCAGCAGTTTCATTAGGATCACAGCAGCAGGGGGAACAGGAAACACTCCACCTGGAACAGGGTGCAGACCAGGGGCTGCCACACACACAGACATGTTGTTAAATAAAAGCACAGGATAAAGACAAAGAACAAGAAACCAAAGCCAATGCATCTAAACTTACAGCAGGTGCAATAATAAACTTGGGGTTTCAGAATTAATGACCACAATTTGGCCATTGTAATGAAATTCGTTAAAGAAGCGAAAATTAAAAGCAGGAAGGACGTTTGATCGCAGATTCTTACGGGCAAGATGTCGAGGCTGAAAGGGGATCATCTGGTTGGTGTCTGGTTTGGGATACTCCGGTTTACGGTCTCCATCATCCTTTAGCGTCGGGGCAGAAGGTGCAACAACAGCCTCTGGGATCAGAGAGGCGTATTTGGCTCGGGACACGTCCTAATAAACGAGACAATTCGTGAACGTTATTATTTGGGGAAGAACGACATACGGCTGAAAAGGTCAGGTGGCTTAATTTATTTGTTTTTATAGCGTATAATTGTTGTACAGGTGATACAGTGTGGCAGCTAATACATTGTAAAAGAGAAGCTTTAATCGCACCTTGTACCCTAGAGCTTTGAGCTCGCTGGTGGAGCAGGGGTACAGATCCATGAACTTGTATCTGTCCACCAACAGAGCCGTCTCCTTGCCCTCGTATTCCTCCTTAAACGCCAGGAAGCGTCTGCGCTCCACTTTCAGGATACTGGCCAGGTCTCCAATGTTGCTTTCAAATGCTAAAAAGCGTGCCCAGATCTCCCTGTGGATTCCACACATGTTAATACAGATTAATAGGGTGTGCATTGCATACAAAGTGATGCTAAATGAGGCTGGATAATTTAGCAGTGGGTATCTGATTGAGTAGATAAAAAAAGATTGCTAACCCTGATTTTTCCGAAGAAAGACTTCCAGAAGTCAGAACCCTCTCAAACAGCACTCTTGTGTTGTTGTCCTCTGCGAAGAAAACAAACAAAGAATTTAGAGAGACTCTCAACAGCAAAGCAACACCAATAATTCATGCTTAATTCTCACTTTGAAAACATTTTTTTCAGGACAAAGAGGAAATGCACTTAAAATGTCTAGCAACAAGATCAACACCGGTTTATTTAGAGCAGTGTCAATAATCTCTAGATTCTCTGGTGGAGGATTATTTTATTTATTTATTTTTTTTTGATTTGACAGATGGATGTTTCATCCTTGACCAGCAAACATGCTAAAGAAAGAAACCGAGGAATCGCAAGGGCATAAATAGACAAATACTACCAGCTTAATTAGAATAAATAATTAATATGATTTGAAATATATGTGACAGAGCAACATCTTCCAGTAAACATTACAGAGAAAACATGACCATTAAATCATTATCTTTTCATCCTGTCGAGTTTTACGGTCCTGAACAACCAAAAGAGGAACTATGGGATCCTGAAACACGCTGACGTTTATTGCTAACAAATATCTGCTGCCGTTTGTTTGGCAGCCGAACACAGGGAATTTGTGAAGAAGAGAAATCAGGAATCGAAAGCAAATTGGAGTTGGAAAAATACTCAGATCTCACCATTGAGGTGAGAGAGGTAATCGATGTACGCCAGAATATACTCAGGGATGTCTCCATATTTCTTCAGACCAAGCTCGAAGATCTTAAAAGCCACTGATTTGTCCTGAAAAACAAAAGTCAGAAGACAAGAGTAAGATCCAATGTCAAGCCTGCTAAAGGGAACTAACAAGGTTTAAATGAATGAGCTATTGGATATAGCAATTGGAGAACACGCTGCGTAGCTGGGGATGGTTCCACCTGAACAGCTTAAATGTCCATGATTTTAGTGAGCAACTCAAGAACTATGAGGATAGATGCGGACTGTAATTAATATCAACAATGGCTCAGGACTGCAATTGGAATAAACAGTTCTGAATTCAAAGGCCCATGAGTGAACAGTTCACTGAACAGTACACCTCAATAATTATAAAACTATAATGAATGGACATTTAGTGCCACCCAGATGAGGATGGGTTCCCTTTTGGGTCTGGTTTCTCTTAAGGTTTCTTCTTCATACCATCTCAGGGAGTTTTTCCTTGCCAGAGTCACCACTGGATCGCCATTAGGGATCCAACTCTATAACATCTTTAATTTCTGTAAAGCTGCATTGAGACAATGTGCATTGTTAAAAACCAAATTGAATTAGTCACTACACAAAATATGTAATACAAGTCTAAAAGATAAATGGATAAGAAAATGTGATAGCATTTAGGAAAGAAAACCACACAATTGCTATGATGAAGCTTTCTATTAGATGCATAGTTAATAGTGTTTATTTATGGAGCACCAGAGCTTTTGTAATGGTACGTTTTCCACCACAGGAGAGTCTCCATAAGAGACGAGTCGGTGCTTACTGTTTCTATGCCACAAGAAAAGCTGCATTTGAAATTTTTTTACTTCTAAAAGCTTTTATGCAATAACAAGTGAAAAAAAAACCTTGTTTTGTGGACAGTCTATAACACAAACCGTAACTCTGGGTGGTTAAAAAGCCTGAAATTTGTACTTATTTTCTGGCAATTCCGACTTTATATCTCGCAATTCCGACTTTATTTCTCACAATTCCGACTTTATTTCTCACAATTCCGACTTTATATCTGACTTAATATCTCACAAATCCAAATTTTTGCGACTCATTTGTGACACTTTCTGTCAAAGTACCAAAAGAAAACCACAAGATTAGAATCTTAGTAAATAAAAAATGGATTATATAGCAAATAGTAAGAATTAATTTTTAATTGTGAAATAATAAAAAAAAAAATAATAATTTTTAATTATAATTTTTTTTATTCAGTGGCGGAAACGAGATTCCATATTCTCGACCCTGAGCACTAAATTAAAATTTACACTTAACTACGCCCTCTAGTGTTCAGTACCCATCAAAAACATGGATAAGACCAGAGGTCCTTATTCATGCATCCTTCACTCAAGTAGAAGTACATATACTTATGTTTTAAACCACTCTTCGAAAGTTAAAGTACTGACTACACTTTTTCGCTCAAGTTAAAAAAGTATGGGCTCTGACTAGTTATCTAATAAATGTATCCCGGCTAAATAACCACCATATAGAACACAAGCAGAGAAAAGATGATGATGATGATCAGGTGATCAGGATTGTCTCTGTTCTTAGTCAAGTTTACATCACTGACTCCCTCTGTCTCATCCACATTAACACCAGACTTCTTGTTGCCTTCTGCCTGCTTACTGTGAGCTTCATAAACTAGTCTGTGGTGTGTGAGAGCCAGGAAATGATAAACCAGTGGTAGATTGAAAAAGCCACGCAATGACAGGAAACAGGTTAATGGGCTGAAAACAAGGTGAGAAGAAAAAATATTGATCATGTCACCCTATAAATTACATCTAAATTAATGAGTCTGGTTTGTAAGAAGTAGAAAGTACAGATATTTGTGTAAAAATGTAATGCGTGAAGTAAAAAATAAATAAATAGTGGAGTAAAGTACTGATACCAAAAAATCTACTTAACTACAATAAAGAAGTGTTTGTACTTCGTTACTTCCCTAATCTGGCGCCAATTATTGCAAACTTTATTATTTTGCAATCTACACATGCATTATGTAAACGTAGGCAGTATGTAGTTAAAGAAGAAGAATCAAAAAGACTGGGTGTACCAGTTATAGTAAAATTTAAAGACATTCATTCCAAATATTTTTTTTATGCTACTAAAAATCTGATCCCGTCTTGAAGACTTTCACAATAAATAAATAAATAAATACAAATTCTGAATGTGACACCAATAAACATCAATAAAAACCTCTTATTTGAATTAAATTAAGCACTGCCGGTATAGATCGCTAATCACCACCCTAAACACCTTCTGACCAATCAGATTCAAGGATTCAGCAGTGCTTTAAAACAAATTATTAAAAGGTTTGAAATAAGTTGGTAATTTCTTAATTCGGAAAAGCCCATTAGGCATCACCTTGCTGCAGTAGTACTCCATGAGAGCGGCCGTAACGTAAACGTGATGCCGCGTCCTGTTGTCCTCTCTGGCCTTCTTGAAAATGGAACGCCCGGACTTGATTCCCTCTGCTCTTCTGGCAAACTTCATGTACTGGATGTAAACCTGAGCAGTGGCACAAAACAAGCATTATGGTGGTCTAAAACATCTCAGATTTTAGAAAGATTAAAGTTCTCTTATTCTTTATTGGGGGGAAGAATTTATTTAATATTTATTTATTTAAATAAATAAACACATTAACTCACCAAGGTTGGGTCGATGTCCTCTATGGCCAGAAGACGGTTGTAAATGCTGTGGACTTTTTCATATTTCATACGACTCTGTGGAACAGATGACAATGAGAAAAGGTGGCTAAATTTCTTGACCCTCAACTGCTCAGTTGTATAAACCACCACAAAATACATAAAGCTACTCTAATTGTACCACTTAAGTACCAGGAAAATGATGGTGGACTGAAATGAACATTAACAGTTCTGCTAAAATCGTTTAATCGTTTATTACAACCGCCATGAACATTTGTGTCCATTGGTGAACAATTGATAACCTCAACAATGATGGAACGACAATGAATAGATATCTGATGTCACCAAAATGAGAATGGGTTCTCCTTTCAGTCTGGTTCCTCTCAAGGTTTTTCCCTAGCATCATCTAAGGGAGATTTTCCCTACCACTGTTACTCTGATTAGGAATGAACTTATGGAGGTGGTATCAAGAAGTTTTGAGACTCACTCTGTTTACAAGAAAGCACTTTATTTATTTATGTTTACATAATATCGCCTTCAAAATAGTTTCCTCACACAGCAATACAGCGCTCCCTGCGTTCCTGTCACTTCTTGAATGCACCTTCTGCGCAAATCTCTGCAAGGGTGTCAAAATGATGACCTTTGATCTGGATCTTCATCTTTGGCATAAGGGTGAAGTCTGCAGGAGCCAAATCTGGCGAGTAGAGTGGGTGTGGAAATGAGATCATGTTGATCGTTCTGCGACGATCATCATGAACGAGTTGCAGAATAGTTTCGAGATATTAGTTGGTTGATCTAGTTGAAGGTCACCCCGATCTCTCGTACTGATCAGTGATGTTCGAACGACTCATTTTGCAGAAACGCCGTATGTCAAATGCATGAGATGTCCAAACTCTCTGTGGCAGATTCGCCTGGTTTCACACGGAAGTTTGTTCTAACTTACTGTTCATGATGAAATCGCAGACATGGTGACGTAAGGGGTCAGAATAGCGGCGGTTAGCACCATTAGTCTCGAAACTTTTTGATACCACCTTGTATAAAGATTAACCTTTAGGTGAGTGCAATTTATACTCAATCAATTGTATTCTGTAAAGCTGCTTTGTGAAAGTATCCATTGTTAAATGTGCCACATAACCAAAATTAAATTGGGGGAAAAAACAATATCTCAGGGGTGAACAAAACTCAAGGCCTCACCTCCTCATAATCAGCAAAAGAGAAATAAAGCAGCATGTTTTTCTTCAGAAGCGTTGAAATGGCACGCTCGTAAATGTTAGCAGCTTCGTCGCTGAACAGCTTGGCATTGTTCATGTCCTAAAAATACAAAGATGGTGTTGAAATGAAACTGAAATAAATTGCAATTGCATTCACTCATTAATAAAAAAAACGCTAAAACGTTTGAAAACTCCCATTAGCTTAGTTTTATTTATTTATTATTTTGGAAAAGCTGCTTTGAGCATCATCGTGTTTGTATTTCCAATCACAAGCGCAAGTATTTTTTAGTATAATTTTTTTCACTATTGTTTCTATGGTAACAGCTACATAATTTACAGGACTTGTGTGTAATATTTGATTTTTAAAGCATTCGGACATAAAAAAACTAAAATCTTTAAGATGGTGAAGTCTCTATAATGTCAATGCTGGAAACAGTCAGGGAGTTTTCCAACACAAGAGAGTTTTCATGACAGACAGCATTGCATTTTATCTCCCTCATGTCCCCTGTAACATGAGATGTGCGCTCATATTAATGTCAACAAAGAAGAACTACTACTGTAATGTACAGTTGTAGCTGTTATTAGTCCCTGTTACCACGTACATTTTATGTCTTGCAAACATTTCACAAAATTAAAAGGAACGAATGAAGTACTATGGGACATTCATTAATTATTAAAAAAAAAGGAACTACTGGCAAGTTGCCTCTTGGTATGAGACACTTTGCTGTTATTGGAAAACAATCAAGAGTCCTACCACCCTGTCCGAACATCACGCTGCAACATATTTCATTCCTTACTCTTAATATAGGCATAGGAAAACCAGAGAGGGGCGCCAGGGAGCTTCCCTGCCTCCCCGTCAATCCAGACAACTGTAATTATTTACCTGTTTTTCTGCTGAAGTTTAATATACAGTATTAGGTTACACACTTGATTTCATTCAATTTTGCAATGATTATAAAATGTATTTAATCTTTTATATGGAAAGTTGTGAAAGATTTGTATAGCGTGGGGGTGGAGAATTGTGGTTGGATGACGGAGCTACGAAGGGGGCGAGAGGGCTTTGGGGGGAGCATGACAATAGGAATCTTGCCTGCAAACATGTATTAAAAACTAATCACAATGGCAATTGAAAGGAAAGCCACAAACCCCTTTTTCTGCCAGTAGCTTGCTGGATTGTTCCAGATACTGGGCAGCTTCGTACCAGATGTCAGGATGATGCCCGAGCACTAAAAGGCACTGCTCATAAGCGAACATCACTGCAGGAACAATCACAGAGACACTTTATTTAGTCAGATATCACATCTCGGCTGCCTGAGACCTTGAGCTCCGTTTATGATGATGATATTAATAACACAGGAACCGTTTGTACTTATGAACACATCAGATCACAGGTTTACAACGAGAATAAAAAAAAAGTGTACAAGATGCTAGGATTGAGGTTATGATGATGAGGTAGTACTGTCACCTCTTTTAGTGATAAGTGTTTGGTCTTCTGTGCGTAGTGGGTTACTCTTTTCCCATTGGATGTACTTTTTCCACATCTCCACCTGCTGGGCCTCCTGAGGAGAGTTTTGCGGGGGCACAGACGGTGCGTTTCGGTCCAAACCCTTCATCACAGTTTCATACTCCTGCAGGAACAGCAGACAAGCAGCCACATCGGTCATAAAAATCACTTCATCAAGTCATAGTCAAAACTGCACTTTACATAAACTGTACTGTACACAATAAGTAGCGTGTACCTTGGCGACCCTCCGAGCGTTCATGTAGTCTCTGCTCCGATCTTCAATCATCTTTTTGGCCAAGTGAATATTGATACCCTTTAAAATAGAAAAGAGGTTCACTGTGTAGCATGTACAGTAATACATACGAGTCACACGGGTGGAAAGAAACAAATAACATTTTCTCATGTTAATCAAGTCGTTTTTGTTTATTTCTATTTGCCTTCGAATGTACCTAAATATCCAAAGTACTATGATTTAATAGGAACATTATAGCCATCATAGCATTTTTGTCACAAGACTCGATCAACTCAGCTTATATGAAAAGACTTCAGTGTTAATCTTAACACACTGACTCATTAATATAATTCTATTAATAGATCGAACACTGATTGATGTCAATTAAAATAATCAGTAACCCAAAACCTTCTTTACAACAACTAAAATAAATTCACGCCAATAAGGACACGGGTGTTGTGTCGAGTTGGAGTCAGGAGTTTCCTCAATCATTTATTCCTCTCAAAATGTTTTGCTTGCTGTTGGACTGATGCTGAACTGTATGTTTGAAACAGAGCGTGCGCTCTACACTGATTGGTCGATTGCTTTGTGCTTGAACAGTTACGATTTTTTCCACTCAGAAATAAAAAAGGCTGACTGATTTTGCAAAATGTAGTTAAGTAATAAGTTCTTTACTTCGAAAAGTAGAGAAGTTAAAGTAAAAGTCTCCCCAAATGGAAATACTTCAGTAAAAAAGAGATACGTGAAAAAGCTACTCAAGTAATGAATTACATTTACTTCGGTACTGTCCACCACTGAGCACAGATCCACAGCCTGCACCACAATAAACTTTTCTCCAATAAGACCCACTTCTCACCTCCTCATATTTGCTGTAATCTCTCCACAGCTGCTCGATGTTGATCATGGGATTGACGCAGCCTCTCTGATATACTCTCCGTACTGCCGTGATCCTCTGGTTCTCGGCATACGAGCCCACCGCTTCACTATAACACACAGCAGAAGATTTGAAATCCAGGCTTAAAAAAAAAAACTAAAAAGAGGCAAAACTGACTCCCCCGAAGTTAAGCGCACTTACACTCCTTTGAGAAAGTTGATGTAGTCCACCCATATCTAAAGAGAGAACAAAACATGAATGGCATCAAGTGTGCTACAGGGGGAAAAATAAAAACAAATCGAGCTGCACATTAATGTACACTTACCTGGTATGACATGATCTCCATTCCGATTTTGTCCAGGGCGAAATCGTATGCCTGCGCCATCTTTTCCCTGTCAATGCAAATATTATTAGGGTCCATACATTTAACAATTACGGTCATCGCATTGACATTTTGCTTTGACATTTTCTCACAAAGACCTACTTGTAGCTGGGCAGCTTTCCTTTCGTCTCTCGCACATACGAAAGGTAACATTTCCACAGGTCGATGTGCAGAACCTTCATGAGGCATCTTTGGAAGAGCTGAGCAAGAAAACGTAATCAGGTCACCTTGTTGTCACTGTATTAAAAGGACATTTTACATCAAATCCAAAATCTGTGGCATGAATTGCCCTCCATATTTAATATTTTTAATAGGGGTGACCCCAAATAGTTGAAGATCCGATGCTTTAATAGGAGGAGCCTAATTCAATTACCAATCTTACAGTCAAATCTTCACAGAGGTGTTATGAAATGAGGATCGTGCCATTTGTTTGTTAAATGGGGGTGCTCAGTGGCTTTAAAATGTTTTGACAAATCTTTTGATAAATTGCTTTTTAATTTAACTGTAAAAAGAAAGGCATCTTCAGTTTCAGTCTTTTTTTATTAGAAAGTTGACCACTTGTTGACTACCTGGTGTCAAACACACACACGACTCAATAGTCAGTCGACTATAGGCACGACTTTGTCAATTTTGATTCAACTATGTAAATCTACAATAACGTAGTATGGATTTATTGAGTTTATTAAATTTTCACTAGTGGCATCCATCCTAAATGTAGCATAATTGGACTTTTGTTTTTGGACTAATGTTTTGATTCCTACTGCATTTCATTTGCCCTTTACCCTAACCTCACCAACCTTTGTTCAAGCCACTACAATGTTTTAATCGATTGTGTATAATGGAACATGAAAGATTCACATTTTTAAGAAGATATCTAGATCTTTCTTAATTCAAAGAATTTGAATTAAGATTTGCAAACAAAAAGATTTGTCAAAGGATTAAAAAAATTGTGCTGTAGAAGTATATGTGACCACCAAACCCTCCACTGAATGTTTCTTTCCCTAGCACACTGAAATAAAGTAACGAACATGACTTTTCTTGACATTTTTAAGTTGATTCCATGATTTCAGATTTCCAGATCCAATAAAACTTGTTTTGAGTTTGATACAGGAAGTGAAATTGTGGGTCAGTTCAAATTGAAGACCCTTTGACACTTGTCTCCACCGTGCCGTCAGATACGTAAATACTACTGATGATCCGCAGATAAAGAGCCAAAAACGCTATATGGACAAAAACTTGTAGACACCTGACAGACACTCGTATGTCCTTTCTGAACATCTGGGTTTGCCGGTATAACTTTCATTCTTCTGGAAAGGACGTTCCATTCGATATTGGAGCGTGCTTGTGGAGATTTGTGCTCATTCAGCCATTAAGGGTGTTAGTAAAGTCAGGTACTGATGTAGATTGAGGAGGCCTGAGGTGCAGTCAGCGCTCCAATATATCTTCATGGAGCTCATTTTTATGCACAGGGGCATTGTCATACTGGAACAGGTTTGAAGTTAAAGTTTGGGGAAGAACCACATTTGGCTAGAAAAGTGACTTTTCTCCATATAGTGAATAATTTAAGGTTTATATATACATTAATGGCATTTGAAAGACGTCATTATCCAGAGCGACTTGCATTTCTCTCAGACACCGGAGCAGCTATAGGGTTAAGAGCCTTGCTCAAGGGCCCCGAAGTTGCAGCATGGCACGGCTGGGATTTGAACTAACAACCTTCGGATCCAAAGTCCAGTGCCTTACTCACTAAGCTACTAACTTCTCAGGACACACTCGAAGTTCATGCATTCAAATCAGTAGCATCTTAAAGGGCTAGAGAGGAAAAAAAAGCTTACCTTTTCAACTTTGTCATAGTTTTTAGCCTTGATCTGTGGACAGATTTTAAAACCGTCGTTATTAAAGCATACGGCTCTGCTCGAGGGAAAAAGCACGAGAATGGTCATATCTTCATCACACACACACACACACACACACACACTTTTGCTCTTCTGTTGAGATCAACAATGTGAAATTCGAACAAAACCCCATTACCACACAACACTAAATCCTGCATAAGAGATGCATCCGTTCTGCCATCATGTTCCCCATATCATGTTCCCTGGGCAAGTATTCAATATCATGAATTTTTTTTTTCCATGTTGTACTTTCAAATGAAATACAATTCATCTAAAACAAAAGAAGTGATGCCTCGAGATGAGCCTAAACCTATTAAATAACAAACTGGATACTTATCTCAAAAATGATCAAATATAATGCCTTGTGTCAGTTCATTTGGGTCTTGCTTACTCTTACATAAGAGCAAACGGGGTATCTATATACCTTCCTTCTTATTTGGCCACAACATGCAGCATCCCCTTTAAATACTATGCAGCGTATACAAAAGATCGTAAGCCAAAAGCAAGAAAAATGGATGAGCAATTCAAATACTTTACTCAAGATGCGATTGTGACATTCATTTTATTTTGCTCTGACATTTCTTCAGTGTGACACAAACTTCTTTATTGCAAAGTACAGCAAGAAAACTATAGAATCGTTCAGCAAAATCTCAAAGTTCTAGAACAGCCAAAAATATCAGACCGTGTTTATATTCATGTTACTGATTTCTCACAAGAACTTCTTAAAAGAAGCTTCTGGTTCAGTCCAGATTAGCAAAACAAACAAAAAAAAGCAACAGAAAACATTAGAAAACATGGAATTTAATACATAATGAATAAATTTTTTTTTTAAGTTGCACCTCTGCAATATAGCTAAACTAACTAAAGCAGAACACACAATGAAAAACAGTCTATTCTTGTACAAACATTCGGAATAATCATCATAAATATACCAAAAAAGGTAATAGTTGGTGTTTATATGCTCATACACTACAGAAAACAAATGATCGCTTGAGAAGTGTTTTATATGAACGAATTCACTACGTAACTGTGAAACGAGAAGGTGGATCCCATTAAGACCATTCATTTAAAAGATTCAGTCCCAATCTGGCTGTTAAAGGATTCACATTTCTTACATTTACCTGACAAAAATAATATATTTCTGTTTTTGTTTTTTTTGAAGTGAGGGGCATTTACTGTGGAGAACAGCTACAAAGTTCAAAAGTTCTCACACACACTTGCCAGGAAGGCCAATCTGTCGCAGTCACTACACTACAGCTCAATGATTCACCAAATTTCTTGTTTATCAAATCGGTTTTATTACACAGAAGAAAAACGTTTCAACTTTACAACCCAAACATGTAAAATCCTAATACATCGGACGAATCAAACGCATCTACAAATGACCACTTAATGATGTCCCTGCAACATATGATCTATCACGTGAATTTGGTGAGATCTGAGCGGGAATCGTGAGAGGGTAAACACAATAGGATAGATGCATTGTAATAAATAATGGAAAGGAAACTAATGAACGAAACTCTGTTTAAAGGGTGTGAATAGCTGAATGATGGACGACTACAACAAAAGGACAGTATTTCTATATGTAAGCACCCATGAAAAGAAAAATCAAAAAGACAGTCTGAGTGATATTTATATTTATTTCCAACTGTTTGTGGAATTACAGGGATTATAGAGTTGCATTAGGATTGTATTGCACATTGTTTTTTTTTTTTTTTAAACAAACTCAATACAAATCTGAGCTATGATTCAAGTGGGAAAAAAAAACATTACTCATTAGATCTTTTTATCCTCTGTATCTATGCTTTAAATATGTAACAGGATTTCTATTTATGATCTTTCTGAAATGTCAAAGTACACGTTTCATGAGATGTTTGCTGCAATATTTTATCACGTTATTAGTTTTTATTTCACCCTGAGTAAACGAACAGCAAGCATTTATAAAATGCTCATTTTTAACTATGCTACTCAATTTCAACCTATTTAATCCAACTCAATATTTGTATTCACGACTACACCTTGATTAGACAACAAAAAAGAAACGAGTGTTAACTGGTGCTGCCCATGTGCTGTTTCACTTGCAGGTTGAGTTAACTGTGCAGGGCAGCAGGTTCCCAGGTCTGAAGTTGAAAACTTCTGGTCTAAACTATAGTCTTGGCTACTCAAGCATTGTGAGTGTATAAAACTTGCACAAAAATTAAAGTTTATGGACCCCTGACCATCACACCCAGAGGTGGGCCAACCCTAAACCTGGAAACACATACTACACATGTGTACAGATGTTTCACCTGGTTCAAACAGTAAGGGTTTGAGTATATCCTTGACCTCTGGGACCTCTGACTTTAGTAACTCTACAGGCAAATCCTCACAGCCATGTTTTAAAATCTAGTGAAATTCCTTTCCATTAGAAGATAAATCTGGAATAGGAATTTTAAAAGCAGGTGTGATGATCGGGTGTCCACAAACTTTTGGCCGTAGTGTTTTAACAAGCATTGCCCTGTAAGAAATTGGTTGCTATCCGTGCACGTTTGTTAGAAATACTTACCATGCCAGTTCCCCCACCACCACTCTTCACCCCTAATTTGGTCACAACCCAATTTTCACCCAAACATCTCTTCCAGTCCGGTCACACAACAGGTACCAACCGGGAAGGTAGAAGACACAACATGCTTTTTCCAAAACACATAAAGCCAGCTACCTGTCTTTTTTTAAACTGCTGCACACAGCGAGCACGGCCAATTCGCTCCTTTGGCTCTCAGCATGGGACTCAAGCCTGTGATCTCCTGGCTGTGCCACTCAGGATCTGTCTTCTGTGTTAGTTTGCAGTTGATATCCACTTTATCAACTTGGACTGCAAATAGGGTCAGTTATTATAATTTAACATTAATTACAGAAAATCATAAAACAAAAAGATACTAGTTAGCATCATGCAAGTGCACCACTGCCTCTCAACAATATGTAAAATAAGTGTGTACTTTGTTTTGAATATAAAATTGGAATCATCCTCTAACTGCAAAAACATCATCTGTAGTCTGTTTGGGCAAAGTGAAAAGACCCCCCCTCTCAACAGCAACACTCCCTTGTCCAAGTGTGTCATTATTGATGCTAAGGGGATGAATGAAACAGACACCTGGAGCTTGCTTGGGTTTGGCTTCAACTCCATTATATTTGTAAAGACAGACGGTAAAACAAAGATTTACAGAAACTAACTGCACGTAATTAAGGAGGGGGTGGGGGCAGTTCGGGTGACATAGCATTAAGAGCTGAAAACTTAATCAAAAACATGTTTTTATTTTTATAAAAAGCTAATTTTTACCATATGCTTGTATGTGCCTGGGCAAAAAAAAAAAAAAAGGATCCAATGCCAGAATATGAAGCTTTTAATGGTCTTAACAAAACAATTATAAAAAAAAAAAGAAATCAATGCTCAGGAAAATAAATTTAACAAACAAATGAAGTAACTTATGAAAAACTTTTCCTTTGTAGAAAATCTAAAACACAGATTTTCTTCCATTGTTGAGTAACTTCAAACATTTGACAAATAACAGAAAAAAAATCTGTTTTCTTTTATTATAAATTATAAAAAAAATAGGAATATTTACCTATGCATACAAGAATAGAAAAAATTATTTTTCTAGGTAGGAAATTTGTAGAATGTTTCCAGCTTCTCCAACAATAGTACACAAGCGAATGGTGGCACAGGAGAGTCTCGGGAGAACATTACAACATGTTGATAAGACCATTAAAAGCTTAGTTAAATGTTTGCCAATTTGGGATTGGCATAGTTCAATCTCTGCCCTAGGAAATAGAAGGAAAATCTTTCTTTATATGATAAATAAATAAATAAAATAATATATTAAAAAACAAATTAAAATAGCAAAAGAGGGTGCATTAAATAAATGACTAGCTTATTCTGTAAATATTAGGATTAAATACACCACCACGGATGGAGTATCTAAAGAACTACAGCTCTATATACTGGAGTGTCACCCAAATAATAAAATAAAAATAAATAAATAAAAAGTTTAAGAAAGACAGGAGGGAAATCAAAAGGAAGAACAAACAGCATGGTGGATTCACATCCTGCATTGCCTTTCTTCTGAGGTAAATTAATTTCCTACTCGAGTTGGCGTAAAAGCAGACGGAGATGCAGACTAAAGATTGTAAGTAAAAGCAACTTTAGGTATGCAGTTTGCATTATGCTTAACTGGTGTCTTGAGGTTTTAATAGACTTGTAGCTGCTGGTCAAATCTAAAAAAGACAGACACCAAACATGTCTTGGTTGCCTTGGCGTATAATTGTGTACATTTCTGGTGTAAAACTATTTCTGAACTTGAAGGTCATGTGTCTCAGATGAAGAATGTGTGGAACTACAGTCATTGTTTAATGTTGGGGGGGAACCTGAGATGAGATGTAACTCTTGCCTACAGTTAGTATTAAATTATACTGCAAACGGGATACCACCGTAATCGGCCTAAGAACAAAATGTGTTAATATGCATGGGTCAATCTTGCAGTGTTCACACAAATACTCCACAATGACCTCAAAGAAATGACACAGGAGGCAAGAAATTGACACAACAAGTGAATAAAAGGCTAAAGCACTCTGATACTATTAAAAGAGTTTAATGCTGTTGCAGATAAAACATGCAACAATATGAACTTAACCTCAGAAATAAATTGAAAAGGAATGAAAAATAACGATTACAAAACACCCCCCCCACCACCACCACCACCCTCCTCCTCCCCCCAAACCTCCCCTTTTCCCACCCAAAATACGCAGTTTGAGGTGTGTGAAAGTCACATTGTTGATCCGATTAAGAAAAGGTCATTTCTTGCACACGTTAATAAAACAAATATATATATAAGAAATAGATTTTTAACCTCGGCTTCAATGTATAGCTTCCAGAATCTGCCCGAACTTGGGAACTGCGTGATAAGTCTCTCATACGTCTTCCTTGCTTTATCTATAGGTTGGTTCTAGAAGAAGTAAAATGCATTTACATACAGGAAAGAAAAAAAAAAATAGCATCCGTTTATTTAAGGCAGGGTCAGATCGGCAAACCCTCCCCGTCGTCCCGATTTCAACTCCCCGATTATCACCCCGGGTAAAAAGAAATGCAACCCTGTGTCACTAAACCTGTGCTTCTCGAATCAGTATGCTCCATGCGTCCAGGTCATAAGGGTTTTCTTCCAACTTCTTTTCGGCCTTCTTCACCTTTTCCGGAATGTATTCCGCGGCCTACAGAGGGGAAAAAACAAATCGCAAATGAAATCAACAGAACAACCAAAAAACCTTGTGTTAGAAGACATTTCACACAGGAAGAAAAATAATTTTACACTGAAGGTGGGAAACAAGCAAATGGTATGGTCTTAATATCTGACAGCACACTATATGCACTAGTATTCCCAGACTAATTCAGCTCCGGTTTCTGTTCAGATGAAGCAAATACACAATTTGCTCAACTAATTTGGACGAAATAAAGCCACCAACACTCGCTTACCTTCTCAATCAAATCAGATTTTATTTCACATACACACACAATGCAATTCCTAAAGTGGAGGACACTAAAACGTGTACAGGGATGGGAACTGGTGGCCCAAAACGTGTGTAAACAAGGAAAAAAGCATTTCCCAGGCAGTTCAGACAAATGCCCCACATTTAACGTCTACTACTGAAAAAATTTGACAAAATAAATAAAAATAAAAAAAAAGTGTGGGGGGGGGGGGTCTTACCCTATGATCACTCCCACTAACGAGTCACAATTTTCCCCTCAACTTTAATTGGGGAAAAACAGAGGCATCAGATAAACCACTTTAAACAAGTTACATCCCTTTCGATTAAGTGTCAAAATTTGATTTACGGCCAACGAAAAGATAAAAACGTGCTGTGGATTTTTTTTTCTCTTTATTTTTCAGTCCAAGTGAACTAATCACAGGTAGTCCTGAAAGATGTCAGAACGCTTTGCGCCATAGGATTGGCCCAAAAACCCAGCCAATCGTGTCTTGCTTTATAAGTCATAACACGTGAAATCACATGTAGGTAGAAAACGAAGGATCACCTGTCGCTTGCTAGAGTTCATATAAGGTTAGAGGACAGATAAGAGCTACTGCATGATTCTGATAAACACCAGAAGACCAAAACAACAGTTTAATAGTGATAGCTATTCGTCTCTAAAAGAAATCACTGGTGTTATATTGTTTCCCAGGCAGAATCAAGATAGTGAAAAAGAAAAAACCCGCCAATTTACTATGGATCACCACTTATGCGATTAGGATCAATAGTTTATTGATTTTAAAGGGAAATTGATCATTTTGCATATCCAAGTTTGGCAGGAAGCTAAAATCAGAGCACAGGATCAGCCATGGATCACAGGATTAAGCGCATTGTTTAGAGACCCAACAGGGGCGCCTTGGAGGTGCTGGGACTCGAACCAATGACCTTATGATCAGTAACGGGGAGCCTCTGATCCAATTGTTTTTAATTGGGGAGTTAACCAGTATAAAGGGTTTTTTTCCACCCAAATTATATCTTAGTACAAGCAAAAATGTGGGAATTGGAAAAGAAATTGAGATGGGCTAATAATTCTGCAGATTTGGGTGCAGAAATCCAAACTGCGCATGCGCCAAAACACCCTGTCTCGACCCACTGTATCTAAAGAGCTTTTATAGGCATGCTGGCACTTTAGCTGGGTATTTTAGTAATTGTTCGTATAAGTAATCCTTATACAATGTTTTCAAAAGCTACTTCTACTAAAATAACTTGTTTTGAAGCTACGCGTCGAGCTCCTTATAATAAATGTAAACAGCGGGCTCTTCTCACAGAAGCCCCTCCGCCCTCCTGCACCTCATCACACCAAACCCAAGCGTCTCATTTAATACTAATAACCAACAAACTGCACATTTCACTTAATACGGCGCGCCAAAATAAATGGTAGCCTGCACACATCATCATTGACCATCACTGACTTCTCGTGACTATTTCAACCAAATCCAAACAAGGCCGCAAACATCAATAAATCACAAAAGTTGTTGAAAAGAAATGACTAGAAGCGCTTTGTTACCTGATCCGGAGCGACTTCTGCAGACATTATCGACTGACAAAGACACTATGACTTTATACTAAACCTATAAATACACATAGAGACACATTTGCACCCTAAAACAACGCTCTATGTCAGCATGGCCTGCCTGCTTCTTTATGCAGCGCATAAAATGGCGAGTTTTACTCGGTTACTTCCGGTAACACCGGAAGTATACTGTACGTGATTTGTAGTCCTGAAGGAAAAAAAAAGATTTGCTTAACAAAATAATACAATTTTAAAAAAAAATCATTGGATTATTATTTACACGTTAAAAAAAATACTTAAAATTTTGCACTTTTGTTTTTACCGCTACCTTGTGTTCAGCTGTCCAATCGGAAAGCTGCTGCAAGCACGAGGCGCGTTGAATTAACCAATCAAAATCGAGCAAATGTCTCACGTTTCTTTAAATCACTGACAATAAACGAGAGGGATTTTTTTAGTTTTAGTTTTTTATTTTAATACTGAGGGTTAAAAAAAAAAACGATGCAAAGTAATAAAATATTAAATCATTAATTAAAAAGCTTTTTTAAAATCGTTTATTTGTTGAATATAATATATAATGTAGTAAAAAAAAGTATACAGAATTTTATTTAAATACATTTGCATTAAATCATTTTCCCCATCTAATAAATGAACTCCTAAATGAACATTAGAGTGAAATAAAGATTTCTGTCATTACATCTTTGTAGTTTTGCTATTACGTTTTATCTTTGTGTACTTGTCTAACTATTTTTTAGACTTTTATAGTTATAATTTTATTCAAAATTTGTATTACAATTTTTTTTATTTAATATGCAAGAAATACAAATGGCATTGTGGGTTTAATAACCAATAATTAAGACCACTACTTATAAATAAATTGAATATTGGTTTTTTTGGGTCATTTTTTAGTTTACAATAAATATATTAATATATGTTTTATAACATTGTAATAATAATAATAATAATAATAATAATAATAATAATAATAATAATAATAATAATAATAATAATAATAATATTGTAATGCATTGTTTTACTCAGGCACATTCTCGGACACCCTCGCGACCAAATTTGTTTCCCAGAATTCCGTTCGGTCGCCCTTTTCCGCCATCTTTACTGCTGTATTCAGCAGGTAAGTTTTCCCACTGGTTATAAAATAGTATTTTGGGTTAATTTCGGATTTAATTTAAACACAATATTGATTTCAAACTTTAGTTAAAACTCCACTTTTTATAGGTTGGTGTTTTTTATGTGTTTTAGAGAAAAGATGGTGGGGATTTCTTCTTGATAGAGTGAGCGCTTAGATTGAGCTCCGTGCAGGCAGATTTCTGAGTGGCTCATAATGTAGTTAGAAAAGATAACAACCAATAATACAATATTGTTTTAAAGGATATAAAAATGAGTAATTTGACGTTTTATTTTAAATATTTTTTTGCTTAAATATACCTTTTTAAATGAAGTGAATAAGGGTTCGTTAGCAAACGCGGCATTATGTAGCAGTGTAGTTCAATGTGTGTTTACTGAGTCTGATTGACAACTGTCTTTTAAACAAACTATAAAACCCTTTAACTCTTATTTTCTTATTTATTTTTAGATTTCCTCCCCTGGGTACCGGATTTACCATTCATAATGCCTGGAAGGTGATTTGCTTTTTTATCTGTCTTGTGTGTGTATGTGACACACACACACACATGCATTTTATATACACACACATACACAAATATACACACAAACATACATACATATGTGTGTGTGTGTGTATATATATATGTGTGTGTGTATGTATATGTACATAGGGAGTGAGGTGTCTACACTACATTACCAAAAGTATTGGGTCACCTGATCTTTCCTGCTAAGTTGGAGGCACTCAATTGTGCAGAACATCTTTAAATGCGCTGTAATAAAAATTTTGCATTCACTTGAACTTGGAAATCCATCCTGTTCCAGCATGGCAATGCCCCTGTGTGCAAAATGAGCTTACATGCTTTGAAGAGGAAGATCTTGAGTGGCCTTCTATAGAGCTCTGATCTCATCCCTACTGAACACCTCTGGGATGAATGTGAACGCTGACTGCACCCCAGGTCTCCTCACCTACATCAGTACCTGCCTTTTATAATACCCTTGTGCCTGATGAACACACATATAAAAAAAAACTAGTGGACATCTTCCCAGAGGAGTGGTGGGAATTATAAGGGCAAATAGGACTAAATGTGTAATGCGATGCTCAAAAATCACATACCGTACACATGAGCAGGTGATCCAAAACTTTTGGCCGTGGTGTATATATGGATGGATATAGATATATACAGCTATACACAGGTGCACCTCAATAAATTGGAATGCTGTGGAAAAGTTTATATATTTCAGTAATTCATTTCAAATTGTGAAACTTTTGTATTTAATGCGTGCATCAGTGAGCCTCGGCCGCCTAAAGTTCCAAGTTTACGATCTCTTTCGGCTTTACAATCTCTAATACTGATCTTGAGTTGAAAACTTTAGCTAGGTTTAGGCTGTAGATGTTCGTTAATGTTTGTTCTTTTGTGGCCATTCACACTGGTTTCCCTGATCACTACACAATGTTAGAGCTAATGTCTTGTGTGTTTTTGTCCATTTTTCCGACTTGTTCTAGGTTGTGGTGCAAGGCCATCTTTGCTGGTTATAAGCGCGGCTTGAGAAACCAGCGCGAACATACAGCCCTTCTCAAAGTAGAGGGTGTCTACACTCGTAATGAGGTTGATTTTTACTTGGGAAAGAGGTGTGCCTATGTCTACAAGGCAAAAAAGTAAGTGCATTTGTCTCACCTCTTAGTCTTTCACTGTGAAACAATGGATGTCTGTCAAAACATAGTGGATCAAAATCATGGTGACCTCAGATGTCAATTTTGCAGTTCAGTCTTTTTATTTATTTATTTTTTGGTGTATACAGATCTTTTTAAGATAAATCATCCTAAACCGGGGCTTTTTAACTCTTCAGGCAGAGGCCCAGTTAACTGTAAAAGAAATGCATTGAGGGTTTCTGTTTTTAATTGAGGTTTCGATTGCATCCAATCACGAAGGTGAACACCTAAACACGTAATCTGCTAAATTGTGATCTCCAGCACGAACAGAATCTCAGGTCCCTGTGTGAGCCCTTAATCTGAAGTGTATTTTCTAATGGCTGATTTAAAAAAACAAAACAAAAAACGAACAGATCTAGAGAAAGCCATGATGATTAGTTGTAGTTTACAGTGGATCCAGTGGTCCAGCAGCTTTGAGAACTGCATGCACATATACAGAAGGAGCATCAGAAATCTGAGTCAGTCTCAACGATATGAAGCAGAAAATAAATTGGAAAACATCCACATCCTATAGGATGAAAAGATCTTGCTATTTTTTTTTGTCCACATTCGAGTTGCATTGCTACAATCCGCTTTAGGTGGTTGCTGTGGAAACTATCGATCCATGTTCTGTTGCAGGAAGGAAACTTGAGCATGTTTGCTATTTACATGGGGCTGGGAATTTATTTGTTTGGCAGTCAAATCTGTCATCACTGAATCACTACAATGAGTTTAATCCAATAAAAACAACGATCCTTTTAATGTCCCCAATCCCGGATGGTTGAAGGGGTTTGGCTGCGAGCACTGAAATCCGATATGGTTGTTCACACAGCTCTTGATGCAGCGGAGCCGGATTTTAACCTCTGCCGCAATGCAAATAAATAAATGGTCAATAATGTTATTGTTTGCATGAATTTCAAATCCTTTTGTTTCTTCTAACATGCGGTTCTATCGTGCTTTGTCCTTAGGACTACCATCACCCCAGGTGGGAAGCCCAATAAGACACGTGTTATCTGGGGGAAAGTGACACGCGCTCACGGTAACAGTGGAATGGTGCGTGCTAAGTTTACAGCCAACCTGCCACCCAAAGCGATCGGCCACAGAATACGGGTGGTAAGTAGTAACGTGTGTTGTTGTTTTTCTTTTATATATAATAAATATATATATATATATATATTTTTTTCATCGCACCAAAGTAAACCAAAACTGAAAGCATATTTAAATGTCCTGTAAAATAACTCCAATAGCTGAAAGCCCTTGTGCCATTTAGCAAAAAGCAATGAGACCATGGGGGTATTAAGTCCAGGGGCAATTCACTTAGTTGTCATACATGTTACTTTAAATTTGTTGCAACAATGGGGGGGAAACCCCACCAGTAAAGAGTTTAAGAGGCAGGTATTTGCTGGGTTTTTCTGCCCATTTCTACTGTGAGAACTGTCTATATAGATGTGTGTAAACAAGTCGGCGGTGCTGGCGATCAATATAGTTTGCAGCACAGGACGACGCAGCTATGGGAAGTTATAAAATAAATATCCCATCTATCTCATGGAGCATGACTTACCCCTATTAAGGAAAACCACTGCTCGGTCTAAGGGCGTGCTTTGTCAGAAGGAAACAAACAAAAAAAAAGCAGGTCATACAAGATGCATCTGTTTTTGCCAGTTATAAAGGCGCAGCAATCTCATTTCATCAAACGGTCCAACTTGACCACGATGGTTGTTTAGCCAACTCGGGTCAGATTTCTGCAGACTCGCCTCGGGCCATACATGTTTAATGTGAGGGCTATTTATCTATTACTTTTCTAGTCTTGCTTACAAAGCATGGGTTATTTTTGCTCTGAAAATGTGGGAACAATATTAATGAAGGCTGCTGAAGATAACTAGGTCAGGCCTTTTCAGAATGTTATTGGGTCCTTTTTTTTATTATTTTTAAATAATAAAAAAAAAAAGGAAAGTGATTCTATACAACAACTTCCCTTGAAGTGTTTTACCTTTTGTGACTTGAATTTATTCTAGTGCTCTTGAGTAAACCTTTTTTGTTTGTGTTTCAGATGCTGTACCCCTCACGTGTCTAATGGGCTTCCCACGATCTACTAATTATAATTATATTCAACAATGATTAAATATGATTATAATTAGTTATTGTCTTGGATTCTTTATTATCATTACAATGAATGACCAAAAAAAAAAAAAAAGATGGCCTTGTGAAAAGTGGTCAGTGTTTTGGATTAAAATCCTGGTTCCAACAACCTGCCCTTAAACTAGGATTTTAAATCTAAACCTCTTAATCTTTCACTCAACTTTTGATCAACCTCTCCTACTGTGGAATTGGAAAAAGACATCTGTTAAATGCCCAACGACTGAGGATTGTGCCGGGGGCACGGGACGTCCACGTAAATAAATAAAATAAACAAACAAATTTTTTATTTCTTATTTATACATTATTTATTTATAGTTATTTATTATTGCTTATTTGTACGGTCGTGTCAATTATATCATTTCACGGTTAATTAACCTGTTGTTGGGTGACCTCACTTCATTAAGAAGAGCTGAACTCAGATTAAAATTAGAGCAATAATGGATAGAGATAGAAATGTGTTGCCTATTAAGGAGTGTGTTGAGAACATGGGAGTATTCTGAGCAGCTGATTAATGAGGAAAATGGAAGAGAGAAGGTCGGATGGTGTGGCGATGGTGAAGCAGGAAGTGGATCGGATTAGTAAGGAGGAAGTGAATCAGGACAGACAGAAGTCTCCATGGACTCTTGATATTTGCGGATGATATTGTAATTTGTGGTGAGAGTAGGGAGCAGGTTGAGAAGAGTTTGGAGAGGTGGAGGTACACGCTAGAGAGAAGGGGGAATGAAAGTCAGTAGGAATAAGACAGGGTACATGCGAGTGATTGAGAGGGAGGGCAATGGAGTGGTGCAGTTGCAGGGAAAGGAGGTGGAGGAGTTTAGGTACCTGGGGTCAACAGTGCAAAGTAATGGAGAGTGTGTTAGTGAAGTGAAGAAAAGAGTGTGGGCAGGGTGGAGTGGGTGGAAAAGAGTGATTTGTGATAGAAGGGTATCTGCAAGAGTGAAAGGGAAAGTTTATAACAAGTTTATTAGAGGGACAGCGCATGTAGGACGTTTTGGAGACACGGTGAGGGAGGAGAGATTGAGATGGTTTGTACATGTGCAGAGGAGGGACATGGGGTATATCGGTATAGTTTCCTCTTCCAAACAAAAATCAAGACCAACACCCTTACACCACCTAAACAAAAGAATGGCTGTTTAAATCCACATGCATCATGAAATGTTTTGATACAAAGGTTTGTAAAAACTTTTTATTTACTAGAAGTGCTTCTAAAGCAAAAGTACAAAAGGCTTTGCTAATGTATTTAAGCTTTCGAATACTATGATGTACTATGGCTATGTTCCCGTTATTATATTTTTATAACTATATAAGACTTTTGCTTAATCAACTCGGTATGATAAATTATGAGCCAAAAACCTCAAAATAAATCATGCAGATAAGACCACAGGAGTTGTGGCGAGTCAGGAGTTTCTTCCATCATTTATTCCTCTCAAAATGTTCTGCTTGCTGTTGAACCGACACTAACCTGTTTTTAGTAATCTTGTACTAAAATAATCTTGGGGGCAAGTTTTTTTTTACTTGTCAGGTGGTCCCTAATCCCCCCAGGCCACCCCTCAACTCGAGCACAATATATATTGCACTGGATATACATCATCTTTCGGCTGCTTCCAATAGAGGGCGCCACAGCGGATCATCCGTCTCCATTCTACTGTCTTCTACATCTGCCTTTTTCAAACCAACTACCTGCATGTCTTCCTTCACCACATCTATAAACCTCCTCCATGGCCTTCCTTTTTTTCTCCTTCCCGGTGGCTCCATCCCCAGTATTCTACTGAGATATATATAACATTTGAGAGTGATTCAAGCATTAAAGATGTTCCTCCTGAACATGTTTTTTGTTTGGTCATGCTTTAAGAAACCAAGTTTTTTGCAGTTGTGACTGGTTTTTGCATAGATCACCTGCTGACGTGCCAGGTTTCCCTGCAGCTATGAACATTGCAGTTTATATTTCAAGCCAGATTTCGGGTTTAGTCAAATGCAAATTAAACAGGCGTAGGCAATAATCATAAACCCAAAGTAATGCTGCGGATTTATTCATTTTTTCACCAGTTTTAATGCACAAAAAAATGGACGTCGCTGATAAACAGGAGGCGCAGTTGGACATATGCTACTATACACACTGTGCCGTGTCAATAAACGGAATTAAGTCCATCTTCCTCTTTTCCAACCCCAATATGTGAAATGTTTAACGTGGAAAAAAAACCCCACTGTGACCGATTAAAAAGATTATTGACAGAAAAAGACTGTAAGAGGATGATGTTTTGTGTAACACAATCTTATCCTGTTTACCGACCTTCTTCGGCTTCGCGTTAATTCCTGCTTCCAGTGCCTTTAGGGTATTGCAGTTTTTTAGAGCGAGCTACATGCAGAGAATAAAGCAAACGAAAACTACATTTCCCAGCATGCTCCACGCTCTAACAGCGCAGCCAGGACGCTTTATAAGCGATTTTTTTTATATTTTGCTGTTCGAAATCTGCAGCTCGTCAAGAAGGAAGCATACAGGTAACAACTTCTCCTGAATCCCATCTTTCATCCACTGTATCACTATAAATATGCGTTTTAGGATTGTATAGCGATTCCTTATTATAAACAACGTAGAGTGATAAATGGTCGGATGTGAAGTTGAAAGGAAAACAAGCAAATAAATCGAACAGGAATAAAAGAAGCAGCTGGATGGCTGTCGATTATTATTATTATTATTATCATGTTTTTGTCATATTATATAATGTTTTTCCATGGAGAGAGATTTATTTTGAGGCATTTGATGGTGGTCTGATTTACACTAATGGTGGTCTGGTGATGTAGCTAAAAACAACCAGTCTCTGTGAAGATGTCGAAGGTTTAAATAATAATAATAATAATAAATGAGATAAATGCTTGCTTTGTTATTTCTCGGATTGATGGATTAGACATCCTGCTCATTTTGTTCTCAGGGTCAGTGATGAGTAAATAAGGAGTGCGGTCAAAGTCAAGTTCAACCATCTTTCTAGAGAACGTCACATTTACAGGTGTTTAGATCAGAAAGTCAGGAACATCAGACACATTATTGATCAGATTATCAGTAACATCAAATAGTTTCTAGATTAGAGAGTTATACCAGACAAGTTGTAGGTCAGTCACTAGCATCAGAGAGGTCTTAGATCATATGGGCAGTTACATCAGACTATATAGATCAGACAGTCTGTTTCATCATACGACTTATAGATCCGACATTCAGTAACATAAAACAGTTTGTAGATTAGTCACTAGCATCAGACAGGTCTAAGATCAGATGGGCAGTTTCATCAGACAGTTTATAGATCAGACAGTTAGCTCACACATCTTATAGATCAGACAGTCTGTTCCATTATACAACTTATAGATCCGACAATCAGTAACATTTGTAGATCAGTCACTAGCTTCAAACACTTTATAGATCTGACAGTTACATCAGACAGTTTATAGATTAAATTATCAGGTATATCAGAAAATGTATAGATCAGACTGTTACACCAAACAGCTTATAGATCAAAACAGTGCAGTCAGTCCTGGGATGCAAAAACTCATTAGGGAAGTGTGGCTTTCTTGGCCATGGGCTGAGGGAACTTCCCTGTTCAACATGTTTGTCCACTTGTCCCACATGGTGGGCCTCAGAGGATGTCATTAAACACTGTAATTTCGGATGAAAAAACAGGACCTATTTGTGGTCTCGATTGTTAAATGACTGAGTTAAGCAAAACCCATCAGCTATGTCCTGAAGATGAAATGAACCAAGACCACAATTTCGACCACCAGTCAAATTCGTGCTGCATCTCTATCCAGATGCTTTTATTGTACTAGTAGTAGTAAGTTATCATGTTCCAGAACCTTGATCTTTTGTTTCTTGGCAGTATCATTATAATATAATAATAATATTAGTATTAATGAGATATTTATTGCTGTGTCTGTTTTTATTTAAAACTTCGGCCTGAGAATGACGCAAGTTAGCCGCTATTTTAGAAGACAATTGTGCTCATGCAAACATGATTCTTAGCCATAAGCAGATGTTTATTTTGTTTCACTGCAGGTTTAGTGATGATCTATTTTAGCCAATTGTGATACCATAATATATATTGTATTAGAGTTTGTGTTTATTATTTCATATCCATATAAACAATAAAGCATGTACTGAAACTGCTCATCTGTTTATTTCACAAAAATGATCTGTTGGTTATGTATAGATGTTTTTCATCTTTCCATGACATTGACATGTTTTTCTGGTCTCTGATGACTTGGATAGGTAAAAGCTTAGCGTGGAGGCCATTAAAGCGCTCCTATGGTTGCTAATAAAAGATGAAAGAACATGATTTGGGAAAGGACTGCCTGGCAGCAGGTCCTACGTACAGGGCTGTTCCCTGCAGAGAGGTTTTACCAGCAAGCGAAGTGGAGCACTTCCAGCTCACCAACGTCCAGGTCAGTGTCTATTAAATGTTGCCATGTTTGTGTCCATGCCCAATTGTGTTGTCAGCGAGAGTGTCAGTTTTAGGGATGTGGGATGATGCTGACGCAGTGGTCCGCGTTTAGCGCTGAAGAACGTACAGCTGTTGTTTTCTCGTTTTGGACGTTGCGTCCCTCCCTCGTATTGTTGCTCGCTTTCACCTATCAGCGTTTTTTTGTCCGCGTGTCAGGCGAGGGTCTTCTGTTGCCCTTTTCTTTCTCTTTGTCTTGCACCGTCAAGCCTATCTCTCTCTCTCTCTCTCTACCTCTCTCTCTCTTTCTCTCTCTCCCCTCCGTTCAGTATTCCACCGGGGCTGTCCGGCCGGATTCTGATTGGCCGCCTGTTTTCTGCTGCGCTCGGTTGTTTACATAACCCGAGCCCGCCCTTTCTGGTAACGACTGCCAATGGCATCGCAGAGTTTCACTGATGCGTAGGGCAGCCTTGGCAACCGATAGGTCGACCCCCCCCTCCTCCTTTCTGTCTCTTGCCTGAGGTGGCCGTGCAACGTGACTGTGTTTGAGAACAAGAGGAAAGAGAACAGGAGGAAAGAAAGAGTGAGGAGGGACGGAGCGGGCGTAAAAGGGAGGGGGCTTTCCTTGCAATGCAGAATACCTTTTTTTTTTTTTTTTCTTCTTTTCAAAAAATGTTTTCATTCAGAAAAGCCAGGGTTGCGACATGTTCCATTTTTTTTTCCCTTTCTTTTTTTAGCTGCGCCGTATTTGCATATTCGTCTTAATTAGGGTAACTGTTTTCTACCAAAGGCCATTTCTCAATACTTTCTTATTTTATAAAAAAAAAAAAAAAAAAAAAAAAAATTTGCACCACCCATTTACTTTTAGACTTTCTGCTACTATTGTTAGCGTTCCGGTTCCCCTTTGACAAACCAGATGTTCCATTTTTTTTTTCCCTTTCTTTTTTTAGCTGCGCCGTATTTGCATATTCGTCTTAATTAAGGTAACTGTTTTCTACCAAAGGCCATTTCTCAATACTTTCTTATTTTATAAAAAAAAAAAAACAAAAAAAAACAACATTTGCACCACACATTTACTTTTAGACTTTCTGCTACTATTGTTAGCGTTCCGGTTCCCCTTTGACAAACCAGATCATATCACAATTGAAGAGAGAGACATTTTGAAGCTTTTTACAGCTGCTGTTTATCAAAACAGCGCTGTGTATTCGGAGTAAAGTGCCATCTACCCTCTTCCACATACATGAGCTCATAGACGCCTGTGATTGGTTCATTCATTCGAGTTATGTTTGCTGTGATTGACAAGTGACATCAATGTTTTCACGCTTATAGCTATTTTAATATAAACAGTTCGGGCATAACATTATGACCGGTGAAATAAATAATACTGATGATCTCTTTATCATGGCACCTGTTAGTGGGAGGGGTTTATTAGGCTGTAAATAAACATTATGTCATAAAATTTGATGTGTTACAAGCAGAAAAAAATCAGGGACCAAATTTTGATGTCTAGACGACCGGGTCAGAGTGTCTCCAAAACTGCAGCTCTTGTGGGATGTTTCTGGTCTGCAGTGGTCAGTGTTTATCAAAAGTGGTCAGCTCCGCAGGGTGTTTCCCACCACCCTGTTTTGATTCTTTCGCCACATATTTCCAGCTGTGTATTATTCCTCATTCAATATTTGTGTTTAATTTGTCAATAGGCTCTCTAAGTAGGCTGCATGTGTTTTTGTAGTAGCTGTAGTTCAAACATGCAGTGACCTGCGGTGAGACAAGGCAACTAAAGAATGTTTGAGAATGTTTCTTTAAATCTTTTATAAGAGTTGAATCATGAGAAAATTGTGTGTGTCCAGGAATGTGGTTAAGGAAGTTATAAAAGGTTTAACTTTATATAATATGAAGCTTGGTGCAGAGCGGAGGTCGACCGATTTATCGGTGTTGCTGATGGCAACGATAGAACTTTCTGGAACTATCGGCTGTCTGCAAAAACCCGTACCAATTTTCTGGCTTCCTGTTTACTGTTGTTCCGAGAGCGGCCTCTAGAGGCGAATCACTGACACCACATGCTGTTTGTTTTTACATAAGAGACTGCGTGTTGCATGGAGAGCGCTATAATATATATATTTTCTTATTCATAATTTATCAATTTACAATTTTATTTATTAATAAATATATTTATTTTCTAGAACATTTTCATGATTCAGAATTGTTCATTTCTTCAATTATTATTCTTTTTGCAATAATTTTCAGTACTATTTAACATGGTGCGTAATTTTAAATTAAAAATATTTTTGTTTCCCAGTATTCTTTTCAAAACTATCGGTTAATTAATATGTAAAATCCCCTATCGGTCTTCCCGATAGGTTCGAATACAGTAGGGCGCACTCCTGATTTGTTCTAAAAAGTGGAATGCTAGATACTGGTCACTGTTACCATGGCAGCCAATAGTAGAAACGCGTAGTGACAGTCGATTGCAGGTACATAGCACAATGTTTTTCGAGTAATTTAAGGCAGCACTGTAGTTATCCTTCACTTTAAATGAGTTTAATTTGTGGTTCAATTGCTGACTAATAGGAACCTATGATAAATCCTAAAGCAGTTTTTGCGATTTTTCTATTTCCTCTTAAGTAGCATTTCTTGAGAAGATTCTACTCATGGAAATTGTCCCTCCGGGTCTATTTTCTGTGGACATCCTGTCCTTGCGCAGGTGTTCTCCGATTGCTGGAATGAACTAAGTTTTCTGTAAAGGAGTAGAAGTTTGCGTGTGGCTTGCGACATCTCTTGCTAGACTGAGAATCTCTTCACTGAGGGGGAACAAAGCAGTGGCTTTATGCAGCGCATGACAAATTCCAGGCAGTCTGCAGTCTCACGTCAGCGAACTCTGCGGCACACTTTATGCTTTGTCATTTTACAAGGAGTTTCTCTGTGATTTGGGTCAATCAGCCTCATGGTTTTTGAAGCAAAGTGGCCAGTCAGGGTTTGATGCAACTGTTAGATATTTAGGTTAATGATTCCGTGACTAATGTGTGCCTGTGTAACTCATAGACATCTCCGATTTGCATATAATGACGGCAAGAGGACATGATTCTACCAGTTAAGTGTCAATGTAAATATTTGGAGCGTATGAGCCGAGTGTAGTCTTTTTCTGACTGTCAAGCTCTATAAAGAACATCATGTTCCTCTTTAGTAACCAGATAATCCTGCTTGCTCTTTCTCCCACAGGGCTGTTTTATCCTCGAATTCAGTCAGGACCTGTTGATTTATTTTCTACATCAGACAATACATGCATTTTGATTGCTGGAACTATCGGCTATCAACAAAAATCGGCTTCCGGGCAGCTGTCATTTACAATATCGGCCTCTAGGGGCGACTCAGTGACGCCACGTGATGTTCGTTTTCACACGCGAGACATATTTATTTCATTTAGCACAACCGTATGTGTGCGTTTTTTTACCATCCCGTTCCACATTTAGTTTTTATTTGCTGTTATAATTACCTCCACTTTTCTGGGATGATGTTTCACTGAGTTTTTGAGTGAACTTGTGTAGATTGTGCTCTGATAGCCACAAGGGCATTAGTGTCAGGTACTGGTGTAGGGTGAGGAGACCTGGGGTGCAGTCAGCGTTACAATTGGGTTCCTTCCAAGTTTTCAGTCTTTCACTCTATTTAAAGCACATCTTCGTGGAGCTGGATTTTGGCACAAGAACATTGTCATGTTGGAACAGGTTTTTGTCTCCTAGTTGAAGTGAAGGGAAAATATAATGCTACGACATTTAGAGACATCCTGTGGTAAAAGTTTGAGGAAGAAGCACATATGGCTGAAAAAGTCAGGTGTCCATATACAATTTACTTTACAAAAAAACATTTGCATCTAACCGAATATGTTGGTGTGATAAAATAAATGTGGAAGTTGAAGATAAAACTAACTGCTAAATGGTACCACTGTGATATGGGTAAGAGAACAAGGAACTCATGGGTTACTGATTAAGCATTACATTGGCCACCAGTATTTGTGCTGCAGGAGTTGGTGTATTTGTTAGGTACCAGGTTGGTCAGTTGCAGGTAGGGCTAGGCGATGTAGCAAAAAATCGCCCAAACGTTTTCTAATGTGTAGCTAGTCAAACATAAAACATAACTACAACAAACATGACTGAAGTAACATTCTTTCTATTAGTAATTTGTAAAACTATTTGGAATGTTGTATTTTTAGTTGGAATTCCATAAATAAAGTGGTCAACATGGTATTAATAAATTAGGGCTAAAATATTTAATCGCAACTTAATCGCACATTTTTATCTGTTCTGATTGTACCATAAAATAAAACTTTTAAAGTTTTTAATACTCTAATCAACATTGCCATGGACCATCATGAATGCTTTATGCAAATTTATGTTAATTATTACTGTAAACACCTTCAACAAAGAACATAAAGAAAATTTATTAAAGTAATTATGGTGTTTTAATTTATGTAAATCATCAGGACACCAATTAACTTTTGCTATGTTTCCACATGGACGGTTTTAATTGCCGGATATGTGTGTGTGTCATGGCAGAGTTTCATGCTTGATTTGAGACCTGGCAGATGAGTAAAGCAAATGTTTAGTGACCGAGTAAAGAAAAGGACACCGTGAATGAATGTGCATTGCGTTGAAGGTTTCAATTTCACCTTCGATATTATAAAAATTTGTTTAAACAAACAGAAATGCGCCAATCGCTCGTTAACAAAATGCATTTACACTAACTACGGTGTTCATTTTGACAATTAAATATAAAACAAATTCTCTAATCAAGTATCTTTGCAGAAACTATTTTTAGCATGTATCCAATCAGCATTGGAAAATTATACAGATTTTTTTAATCTTTTAACTTTGAGGATTCTTCCCATTCAGCTTGGTGTCTTAGTCGCAAACGCTGGAATAAATTAGTGGTGCTGCCAATACCGGCTGCAACGGACTTTTGGCATCTTTTGCATTTGACGAAAGTTTGTTCAACATCTGACCTCTCAAATCCGAGCCGTTTCCAAACCACAGAGGGAACGTTACTAGCTTTCTTTGGCACAAGGTCATCCTGAAGTGAATAGTCATCCATCTCCATGATGTTGGACGCTATTTCTACATTACATTGCCACATTGAATGCCCTCACGCGTGGGCGGGTAATCAGGCAGACAATATTGTCTTTTAATTATAATGTCATTGGTGCAATGACAATGTATTTGATTGCATCAACAGTTTTAATACAAAATTTAAACGTCTTAAAAAGTTAATTTGAATTCATTGAAAAACAAATCGCCCAGCAATAGTTGCAGGGATGGTTCCCATTCTTCAATGGCAGTTTAACTGCTAACAACTGGTGATTTAATGATGCTATAATCCTGTTTGGCATGGTAGAGCTTGTTAGAGAAAGGGCAACTGGGTGGAACTGGACTAACTTCTAAATTGCAAGCTGTGCACTCAAATCTGAAAGATAGACTACTGGCAAATGGATCAGATCTGCCTGAATTTTTTATTTATTAAGTTGGAATGCATAATAGTCATTTGCCTTTTTATGGACAGCTGTTACAGCCTGCTTGTTTATGTCCTTGAATATGTTTTTTTTGCTCCTCTGTAGGATGTCACTGAGCATCAGGTGTTTGTTTTCTGTTGATTTGTGACGTATCTTTGCTACAGTAAAAGCAGGAAGTGCTTGCCCCTGAACCGTATACACAGGTTTTTTTGTTTGTTTTTGTTTTTGTCAAGATTTTTGAAGTTTTCAACTCCCATTCCAGTGTGTAATGAATTAAACATGCAGCTTGCCCAAAGCTGCGCTTCAAGAAGGACACATTTTTTTAGAAGGCAGACATCTTGGTTTAGACACATTCCAACCCGGATGACAGGATAGTGGTATAGAAGTTTATTGATAATTGATTATTAAACCAGACTTACTGTGTATGTGTGTATGTGTGTATGTGTGTATGTGTGTGTGTGTGTGTTAAATGACAAATCATGGGGGTTTTTTTTCTTTCTGAGAAGTACTTGTGACTAAACATGCAGTTTTTCGCCACGTGAGCTGCTTGCTTATGAGAACTGAAACAAGCAAAGAACCGAGTCATGCTCTTTTTTTTCCCTTAACATTTTTACACTTCCTTTTTACCCATTTTGCTCTGTCAAGTTGGTATAATAATTCGTTTCTAATGCAGAAGCAAAAAAATAAATAAAATTGCTGACTCATGCCTGTGTGCGCGTGTGTGTGTTTGTGTGTCTGTCTGTATGTCTGTGTGTATTTTAGGATGCTCTTGAAACTGCAGGCCGAGCCGAAGGCGGCTTCCCACTGGACGGAGGCAGCGTCACTCACTCTAAAGAGCTGGAGGAGGAAGAAGGCCGAAGCAAGTACCACCACAGCGTTGGTGTCCTTAAGCCCTTCCGCTCAACCTGCAAGTAAGCAAGTGTAGGCTAAGCATGGTGTGTGTTTGTCATATATACATATATGTGTATATATATATATATATGTATATAATACACAGTGGTATCAAGAAGTTTTGAGACTAGTTTTGTAACATGCCAACACTTGCAGCTCAAGGCTGCACACACAGTCACAGGGAGCACCGACCTTCATAAATCAATGTGCTAAAAGACATCATCCTGTGTACATCAGGAGCTGTGCAACTGGTGACCACGTGCATTACGATGTCTGCTATTCTGACCACGTGCGCACTCTGTCACCAAGCTCTTCCCTTACACGAGAGTTTCACGCTAGAAACGCATGATCTCATGCGGACTTTCCCCTCTTCCTAAAATTGGAAGTTGGAGCGCTGTATTGCTGTGCAAGTGGACTAGTTTGAAGGTGATGGTGTGTAAACGTAGATACATAAAGTACTTTTTTGTAAACAGTCTCAAATCTCTTTTAAAAACCACCTCGTATAGTGGCGTAATACCATTTCCTCTTTTTATTTTTTTTCATTTGACCAAAGTAATGGAACAGATTCTCGCTTCTGATTAGTCTGAAGCTGTTGGCTAATTAACAGTAAAACAAGTCCTTTTGAATTTGCCTACTACAACTAATGTGTTGTCATTTTTATAGTAAAACTATAAAACCCACACTAGCAGATTTTTTTAACATTAATGGAAGGAATCTCAAGTGTCAGGGCTTCAAGTCTTCAGACTGGAAGGTTTTGTGCTTTTGATTTCTTGCTTATATTTTTTTATAGACAATAATAATGTAAGTCATAGGAACTTGTGTCATAGAAGTAAAAAGACTCAAGGAAGTTTTTGCAAGCAAACTAAAGTTCCCCGATGTTTGTCTCAGACATGAACATCCAGTGGACAACGCCGGCTTCTTCTCCTTCATGACCTTAAGCTGGCTGACGCCTCTGGCCAAAATGGCCCACAAGAAAGGCCAGCTTCTAATGGAGGACATTTGGGCTATATCGCAGTGGGAGAGCTGTGAGACCAATGGCAAACGGTCAGTATGAAACCATCTGGATCTTTCCCCCTTATACAGTAAACTAACTCATAGTCAAAGTTCGGTAGTCTTAAAACACATCAACATGAGCCTAATTGTTTTATGAGTGAAGCTTGGATCCCTAGTCTGTACTACGTCCTCTGGGATGACATGGTTAGATATCAGTTTTGCTGTCTCTATGGCTTGCGAAGCGTGGATCCTGACTGGGATTTGCGGACATGCTTTTAAAAAATCTATCGCTGAAACCCCACAGTGGTGGCGAATCTATAGTAGTCGATACTAACGTGTGATCAGGGTGGTTCCATGAAGATGTTGTTCGAGGCATAAACCCTATAACCTGATTCCTTATGTTGTCAGGAACATATATCCACAAGAAACCATGTCTGCTGAATTACCTCCGTAATATCCCTCCTGAATAGAGCAACTCTGCTGAATGACACACACACAGGGAATTTTGGTTCCAGCTGTTGTTCACTCTCAAAAGTACAGACAACACTATAACAACACTATACACTTAGCTTATAGACAATGTATATATATATATATATATATATATATGAGAAAGTTAAAAGCAATATATTATAGGGTATCTTTGATGGTAAAATAAGAAGGATGTGTGGGAACCTATTGCTGCTGGAAATTTGTGTGTATGATTGGCTAAATCATGTTTGGTTAGCTCCAAGTTGGTGCTGAGAAGATCTGCTACCAGTTAAGTCACACGTGTGGACAAATGTATAGGATGTCGTAGCACAAAATAGATGAATCAAACAGGTTCCAGCATGACAATGCCTCTGTGCACAAAGCCAGCTCAATGAAGATACAGTTTACATGGGTTGGGAGTGGAAGATCTCGCGTAGCCTCCTGTAGAGCCCTGACCTCAAATCTTAGGGGTGAATTTGAACGCTGACTGCACCCCAGGCCTCCTCACCCTACAGTACAGTAGTGGAACATCTTCCCAGGAGTGTGGAGAAAATGTGGACTAAATGTGGAATGGGATGTTCAAAAATGAATCTTGTACTCAGGTGTCATTTTTTCATATAGTGTATACGTTATATATGTATTTTCCCCTTGTTTATTTGAGTGCATGCTGTACTGTGTACTGTCTACTGTCTGGATTTGTATGTGACCCATTCAGTATTTTAATAAAGAATCGCTACAACTGAATGCGGACGGACGATCTGTGGTTTATGGCGACGGTGTGACTTTGTGTGTGCGCAGACTGGCAGGACTTTGGGAGAAGGAGCTGAACGAGCGAGGGGACCAGGCCTCTCTCCACCGTGTTGTCTGGCTGTTCTGTCGTACCCGGATGCTGTTTTCCGTCCTGTGCCTCGTGGTCACTCAGCTCGCGGGCTTCAGCGGCCCAGTAAGTAACACCATTTCAGTTCCTGCCTCTCTTTTTCTCTCTTTCCTCTCTTCCTTTTTGCTGTCTATCACTCTCTCTTTCTATATATCATTAGCTCAGAGGTTGACCGAAGCCTGCCCCTTCAGGTCAAAACGCTAAGGTGAGTGTTTTCATGGGGGCAGGGAAGGTGCATAGGATGAATAGGAACGTGTCGTAAAATTGACCCCGAGTTGTTACCATTTACCGTGTTTAAGTGTGGACGCCAAAATACAATTACGATAATGGGTCATGCACATGTAGTGCTATTTATTTAGTGCGTTTTTAAAAGTGACATGACAAAACCAAAATGTGGGAATGTTTATATGATATTTTCTGGGATTACCTTGCTTATTTACTAGATATTAATTGTTTTATTTTATTTTACTTTTCTTTATTTGCCTTTATTTCTATTCAGGTTTTTTTCATTTTCTTTCCAAAGCTGTCAAGTAAATGTTTTCTTCCCTGTCTGATTATGAAATTTCTTAGTTTCATCACAGGTTTTTTTCTTTGTAGGATTTAAAAAAAAAAAATCACGCTTACATTGTTCCCCATGGCCAAAAAGAGACTTTCATGCACTTGGTTTGTGTGTGTATATATATATATAATATCTATATATAGGTATTATATATATATATATATATTTAATATAAAAAGTATATTATGAATTGATATTGCATTCCTGGAAAGGTTTCCACTTGTCTTTCCCTCTAGATCTGTTTTATGTTGTTAAGGAGGGCTTACTCACTTCAGGGGCAATTCCATTTTATTTTACTTCTGGGTTCTTCACAGCACTTGCTGGGGCTTTGGTGAGAACATCAGATTTTTAGGACAACCTTTTGTATATTTTAGGATATGCAGGTTTCCTGAGATGTCCTAAGGGAAATTTGGAACTTCGTTATTTTTTAGTGTCAATTGTTTGGCCAAAAAAAAAAAAAAATCTACACAGTTTTTTCCCCTTACCACAGTGCAGTCAATCACATGACTAATGATTTCTTCTTTCGTTTTTTTACTCAATCGTCAAGATTAGTTCATCGGACTATTAAGGAAGTCTGTCTTACTCTTCCTAAAATGTTCCCAAATTGGTGCAATTTTTCTGTCTTTCCTGGATACATCAGTGTCTTGGCGTCATTGCCAAACTAAAGATTACTGCATTTGGGTAAGGGGACTATTGTGTCCGTGTCCTTTTTATAGTGTCACCACATTTTCATAGATTTTCTCTTTTCCCCCCTCGTTGTATGCCGCATATCGACATTTCAGATACCGCACCCAAACGGTAACTTAGAAAATATGAGATCGGACCGTAAAAATACCCAGCTAAGTGTTCTGAAATGCCCAGAAGTGAAACAACTGAAATCATCTTTGAAGTCAGACTAACCAGAGGTCATAGACGTCCTTGTACTGTATGGCATTGACGCGAAAGCACTAGTGTGCGCAAGGTGCCTCAGGAGGTTAGGAGGATAGGCTAACTGGCTTTACAAGGAGAGCTTCTGTCACTGTCCCTCCATGGTGACACGGCAAGTCTCTGCCTCCCTCACCCTCTGGAGGACACCAGACCCAAAAATCTCAGACGGCCTATTAACGTATATTCAAAACACACTGGTGTCCATGTTTTCTGATCATTCTAAACAGATTCCAGACGATCTTGCTAAAGGAACGCTTCCCTTTTTTCTTTTTTTAGTCAGGTGACATTTTTTGGGAAGATGGCAAACAGATGGAGAGTGTAATGTGGGTGGGGTTGGGGTGGTATTGGGCGGGGGTTTGCTCGGGGGACAGAGGTGGCTATGGCCCCATGTGAGAGACATGTGACAGAGGCTATTCTTTAGATTCCACAGGGTGTCGGTTTTACCAGCGGAGTGAACACTGGCAGACAGAACACGTGATGACGCCCGCGAGGTAAGGGCACGTTTCCTTATGCAGGGCTGGATCAAGAGTTTATGCTCCTTTACCCTCCCCTCTTTTCCCCATCTGTTTTTTCTCTCTCTCCATCTTTATCTCTCTTTCTCTTTCTGTCCTTATCTTTAATTTGTATTAATTTTTTGATAATCTCTCAGCTCCACACTCTCGTATCTCTAATTTTGCCCTTACAGTACAAATTGTTTCTTGATTTGATCCAGCAGAAATGTCACTGGTTTTGGAAAATGATTTACGCTTGCAGCTGTCTAATGTGTCATTTGTAATTGAAGTGGACGCCATGTCCATTATTTAGCTGTGCACGAACGGACTGTCGATTTTAGCAAAGCAAATTTTTCCCGCCCCGAAACAGGAAATGAAACCGGACTTGTGTTCTACTGTTGAAAGTCTTATTTGGACTCATAACCTCTTATACTGCCAAGATGCCCCTGGTGCATTACGAATCCCGTTTCATTTTTCTTTGTACAGTATGTTTGACGCTTTTCTTTGAACTCGTCATCTATGGACTCCTTCAGTGACTGTAGTGGTCCTTTTTTTTTTTTTTTTATAATTAAAAAAAAAGCTGATTCGCTGAGCCGAATTACGAGTAAACACGAAGACATGTATTTCCAGTACACAATTTGACAAATTACAAATGACTCTTGCTCCGATGAGAGATTGAAAGACCTTTGACCTCAACTCGTTTTTTGAGTTCAGTTTATTTTCTCTGCATCTTGTATATTTTGTTTTCCTGGTATGTTTTTTTTCTTTTCTGATTTCCTGAATGTGCATCATGGATGTCAACTTTGAAACTGAAGGGTTTTTTTTTTTCTTTTGTTTTCTTTTTTGTTTTTTTTGGTTAAATAAAATCTTGCTGCTGTGATGAACCATATGCGAATGGTGGCGAATGTTCTCAGTGTGTATGATGAGGTCTCCTGAATGCCTATGTGTGTGAAATGATGAGTGATGTGTATGTGGTGTTTGTGTGATGCTCAACTGGCTGTTCTTGTCTTTTGTCTACTATACCTATATGCTCTTTTGCTCCTAGTTTTTCTTTTTATTTAACTGATATTGATTTTCAGGTGTTAAAACAAAAGTGCGTCTCCGTCCTGTATCCCAGCCTGATGTGACTGTAGGTAAAAATGCCTTTGAATCCGCAAAAAAAGGGATGTCTGTATTAACATTTTAGCTGTGCAATGTCTTTTTAATTTGTCCAGAAACTTAGCGCTATTGGTGTTTCATTGTCTCTCTTGTTTTTTTCGAAGGGGTAGAGAAAAAAGGGCCACCTAAGGTAAAAATGATTAGAACACAATCTTAAAATGGATGCTATTTCTTCTCAGTAGAATTTGCTACACCATCACTGACTTCTTTAAAATGATTAGAACACCATTCAGTCCATTTCTCTGAGCATCTTATGCTGTGCGATAGGATATCCATTGCCCTTCGATACGATATCTAGTGCACTTTTTATACGACAGCTAGGCCTAAGAAATGCGAAGCGAGGTAGGACTGTTAATGCGAGGAGGTGTGGGTGTGTGCGTGTGTGCCTTCAGTCACGCGTGCTGTGTCCTGTCGCCCCCTTGCTCGTCCTCCCTTTCTCTATAGGCCTTTGTGGTAAGGCGGTTGTTGGAGTACACTCAGAAGAGTGAGCCTGATCTGCCATACGGCCTGCTGCTGGTGCTTGGTATGCTGGGCACAGAGCTTCTGCGCTCCTGGTCACTTGCCCTCACCTGGGCGCTCAACTACCGCACGGGCACGCGCCTGCGCGGCGCCATCCTCACCATGGCCTTCCACAAGATCCTGCACCTCCGCAGCCTGCGCGAGAAGTCATTTGGAGAGGTGAGTTCTTATAAATCAGGATGCAGACATGCACTATAAGATAGTGGTGTAACGCTACACATGTGTATCAAATGTAATCCTCGTTACGTGGGGAACGTGGTTAATACGTTCGTGAGAGAACTTAGATCTTATCATGGGGGTCTAGTCTTCGCACCGGCATTTTATGCCGCCTCTTCCTGTCATCGGCAACCTTTTTTACGACAGTCTCGCAATACGAAACTCTTAAAAGGAGAAGATCCTGATTCCGCATACAGAGAGAGTGAATAAATGAAGGATGGAAGGAATGAAGGCATTTGGTAAAGTATTATAAGTAGAACAGTTCAATAGATCATCACTTTCAAATGAAATATTAAATGTAAACCAAACTCACACATGTATATGTAGATCCAAATGGGGTCTAAGAAATGTCAACTATATAGTTCAAATTTTCCTTTGTTTAAATCAATTTAATGTGCCAATTCAATCGATTTCGCAAATTGATCAATATAATTCAAAAGTGGCTTCTTTTTTTTTCCGGCTTCTCCCATTAGGGGTTACGGTTTGTTGGCCCCCCCGCCAACAAACCGCAAGTTAAAAACAGACAGTGAATTTTGTGTACCGTTAAACCCCTTACATTTGGATAAAAGTATTTGAACACCTGACATTTCCAGCCAAGTGTGTTTCTTCTCTGACATTAGAAGCACACAATTACATAGGATGAATTTCGGAAAGCTGTAAAATGAAATTTTCCCTTTACTTGAACTAGGAGACCCAAACCTGCACCAGCATAACAATGCCCCTCTGCACAAACTAAGTTCATTGAATGGTATAATTTACACGGGTTAAATTGGAAGATCTTGTGTCTGTTATAAATCTCTGACCTCAACCCCATTGAACACTTTTGGATTGAATTAGGGGGTGGCCTCCTCACCTTACATCAGTACATGAATCCACTGTAGACCCTTGTAGCTAAATGAGCACAAGTCTCTACGAGCACACTCCAAAATCTAGTGGAACAGCTTCCCAGAAGAGTGGAGGTTATTTTGCAAATGTGGAACGGAATGTTCAGAAAGCACAAATAAATCTCAGGTGTCTACAAACTTTTGTCCATATTGTGCATAGATTTTTTCCAGTTTATTATGTACACATGCAGCTACACCTCCAGTTCCAGTTAGTCCTTTTAGCAGATTTGTGTAACATATAGACAAATGTGTAGGTCAGTATTTCTAGATGACTGGGTCCGAGCATCTCCAAATCTGCAGCTCTTGTGGGCTGTTCCTGGTCTGCAGTGGTCAGTATCTATCAATAGTGGTCCAAGAAAAGAAAGAGTGGTGAACCCGCGACAGGGTCAATGGCAGCCAAGTGTAAACTGCATTTACAGATGGGTGGAAAAAAGAGGCGGAAAGGTGGTAGCTCAGTGGTTAAGGTGTTGGACTTTGGAGCCGAGGGTTGTGAGATCAAACACCACCAACCTGCCACTGCTGGGCCCTTGAGCAAGGCCCTTAACCCCATGGCTGCTCATTTGTGTGAATGAGATCAAATGTAGGTCGCTCTGCATAAGGACTTCTGCCAAATGCCTTAGATGTAATAAAAAAACTTGGTTCTGTTGTTCTACGCGGTTATTCTTATTATTAGAGATATTAATTCTGATTGGTTATTGAGATATTGATTGGATTATTGGATATTGGTCTCTGCTGGAATAAACACATCTCCGATTCAAATCTTCAGAGCGTAAGGGCTGGTTTAAATGTGTATGTAAATCATATTCTGTGACCTTCACAGCCACCAAATCTCATGGGAGACATTGAAGTGGCATGTTAGATAGCACTCTACAGCATCACTGTCGAAACGCCACCTGGAGGAGTATGTTTGGAAGAATTGGATTTTATCCGTCTGTAGCTGTAGACAGTCAGTCAGGTTAAATATAGCCTAAGTGAAAATTCAGACATATGTGGAGAAGCTAATATTGCAGGAATATAAAAATGTTCTGCAGTACACTTATGAATGTGCTGATGTTTTCAGCTGATCAACATGTGCTCCAGCGATGGCCAGCGTATGTTTGAGGCAGCAGCCATGGGCAGCTTGTTGGCAGGAGGCCCCCTGGTGGCCGTGTTAGGGATGGCCTACAATCTCTCAGTGCTTGGACCCACATCTCTATTGGGCTCTGCTGTGTTCATCCTTTTCTACCCTACAATGGTAAGCAGTTCTACATAGGAGCTTTTCCTGCACACAGTTTCCTGAAGACTTTTGCATCCTAAAAACATTGCGTTCATCCGATTTTTTTTTTTTTAAATAGATGGTCAGCTCCAGACTCACAGCCTACTTCAGGAGGAAGGGAGTCGCTGTGACGGATCGGCGTGTTCAGAAAATGAACGAGATCCTGAACTACATTAAGTTCATCAAGATGTATGCCTGGGTGAAGGCTTTTTCACAAGATCTCAGAAGTAAGGGTCCTGGTGCCTCGGATTCTTGTAGCACTTAATTAATCTGTAGTTGGAATTACACTCTGAATGTTCTCTCGCAGGAATAAGAGATGAAGAACGTCAGATCCTGGAGCGAACAGGATATTTCCAGAGTATTACTGTTGGCGTGGCTCCCATAGTCGTGGTGATCGCGAGCGTGGCTACCTTCTCCACCCATATGCTGCTAGGTTATGACCTCACTGCTGCTCAGGTAGGGTTTTTTTAACCCTCTTTTGTAGCTGCCAGGACACTGCATTTCATATTGTCTTGATTATTTTATCTGAACGTATGCCGTTCTACAGGCATTTACTGTTGTGACCATCTTCAATGCTATGACCTTTGCCCTGAAAGTCACCCCCTTCTCAGTCAAGTCCCTTTCCGAAGCATCTGTCGCGATGGAGAGGTTCAAGGTAAGCGGTTTCCTTTCTTTCTTTTTTTTGTTCTCTTAGCTGGAATTTCTTATATCAATTTGTGGTTTTGTTTTTACCTTCTGGCTCGTTATTTGCTCGTGTGATATTCCAGAGCGTTCTCTTGATGGCCGAGATTAAGACCATCCGCGAGCAACCACAGAACACAGACATATCTGTGGAACTGAGCGGGGCGAGTCTGGCCTGGGAGACAGGCGGGCACAGCGCCCAGCCTACGCCGCGCGGCACTCCCTACGTTGGACTGGGTCAGAGAGCGGCGCGCAAGAAACGATACCAGAAAGAGGATCCGAATCATTGCGGGATGGCGGAGGAGGAGCATCATGGACGTCTCTTGACTGAAATACCCTCTGGAACAGAAGACCACACCCTGCCTGTGCCGACCATTAGCCAACGGCTGCAAAGGACCTTGCACTGTATCGACCTCACCATACAGAAGGTTCGGATTCTAGAATTCAGATTATATCATGCAAGTTCCTAGTGATTAGACTTGTGAAATCAGATCTTGATTCTCCTTAATAGGATGTTATACATGCATACAATAAAACACATGCGTCCTCAATCGTGAAGTAATAATTACTGTTACTATGGTAACACTGTATTGGTTGACTCTATGATTATGGGGTTCCTAGCTACATAAAACAAGTACATCTGGAACACTTTTGCATAGTAAAACACTGTTATATGTTTTGACAGAACCTTCAAGGGTTTAAGGCACACTATAGGGTCAAAAGTATTGGGACACCCGACTCTCCCAGCTGTATGTGGTTCTTTCCCAAAATGTTTTTGCAAAGCTGATGGCACACAATCCCTATAGTTCCCTATAGTTGATCTAGGAGACCCAAACATGTTCCCTGCGCACAAATCAAACTCGAACGAAGATGCTCGAAGAAGCTCTGACCTCAACCCTATTGAACACTATACTGGGATGAACTGGAACGCTGACTGCACCCCAGGCCTACTCATTTTTCCTACATCAGTACCTTAATTTGTTGCTGAATGAGCAAAACCTTCATAAGCACACCCCAAAATTAAGTGGAACATTTTTCCAGAGGAGTGGAAGGAATTAGAAAAGCAAACGGTGTTTAAATGTGGAATGCAATGCTCAAAAAGCACATAGCGTACTTATGACCATGTGTTTCGCAGTGTATCATCATTTTATAGCCTTAGGAAATGCATGCAGGAGCAACTCTTTGGTGTGATGTGCTAATCATGTCTTTTATTTTCCACCTCTGCTATCTACAGGGGAAGCTGGTGGGTATCTGTGGTGGTGTTGGCAGTGGAAAGACTTCACTCATCTCTGCTATTCTTGGCCAGGTAACACTGCTTCTTAATCATCGCTCATAACCATTTGATCCATACAGTTTTGATATAAAGGCAAAAGTAAGGCTGTTCTGGGACATGGGTGAGACACTGTTCTGTCCATTAATTAGATGACTCTACTTGAGGGAACGGTGGCAGTCGATGGCAACTTTGCGTACGTGGCCCAGCAAGCCTGGATCCTTAATGCTACTTTTCGTGACAATATCCTTTTCGGCAAGGATTATGAGGAAGAAAGGTGAGTTTTAGAGTCAACGATGAAAAGTCTCATGGTGTTGATGAAAGGATCTAATAGTAGTACCTTTTTTCTGCTGCAGGTCATGTAATTGCCATATTTAACAAATAAGAGTAATTAGTAATTCGTTTTTTTTGGTTTGTCTAAGCAGATAAACTATTGATATTAGATGAATGAGACAGAACTGTCATAATGCTGGACAGTCTGATTCTAGTACGCCTAGTGGCCTCTAGAAAAATTCTTAATTGCTAGATCACCATGTAATATATGAAGATTAACAAAGCATGTTGTCCCATGAGGTCATTTATGGGTCACCACTTCTCCATCTCTCAATACGACCTCTGTTTTTGGTTGTCATAGGTATCAGGCAGTCCTGAGTGCCTGCTGTCTGAAACTGGACTTGTCCCTACTTCCTAACTCTGACCTCACTGAGGTAAGCCGTAAAGATGGGAGTCATCTGCAAATTAGTCAGTGTTTCTAACCAATCAGATTCAAGAAATCTTATAGAGCAAAGCTACTTCTCCGTGTATGAAGTAAGCCGTGTATACATTTCCTATCTGGATCGCTAGATTGGTGAACGAGGGGCGAGTCTGAGCGGTGGTCAGCGGCAGAGAGTCAGTCTGGCTCGGGCGCTTTACAGCGACAGGGACATCTACATCCTGGACGACCCTCTCAGTGCTTTAGATGCCCATGTGAGCAACCACATCTTTAACAACGTTATTAAGAAGCAGCTGCGTGGCAAGACCATCATCTTCGTCACCCACCAGCTACAGGTAAGGACACGGTTTGGATGTAGAAACTGTCCGCTTTTATTTGATTAATGGTGTAGGAAATGTACTACGTCAGGGGTCACCAACCTTTTTGAAACTGAGAGCTACTTCTTGGGTACCGATTAATGTGAAGGGCTACCAGTTTGAAACACACTTCAGGAATAACACATTTGCTCAATTTACCTTTAATTATATGTTAATATTAATAATTAATGATATTTTTCTATATCTATTCATCTATATTTTTATATCCTCATTTTTAAATTTACACCAATGCAAGTGTGATTTAAAACAAAATTAGATGCAGCTCACTGGTTAATAGCGCTATGGTGAGCTATTTTTAGAAGGCCCACGGGCGACTTATGTGGTCCTTGCGGGCAACCTGGTGCCCACGGGCACCATGTTGGTGACCCCTGTACTACGTAATAACGTTTTCAGTTTGATTTGATATGAATTAAGATGTAGCATTAGAATCACACGTTTATGATCTTTTGAAACAGTACTTGGTGGACTGCGATGAACTGATCTTTATGCGTGAGGGAAACATCACCGAGAAGGGAAGCCACGAAGACCTGATGAATCTGAACGGCGATTACGCTGCCATGTTTAACAACCTGCAGCTCGGAGACGCCCCTTTTATCGAGGTAAGACCCTCCGATCTATTGATGTACCCGAGAGACAAATATGGGATTATTCAAGAACTTTTCCTCATTTCTCATATTTATAATATATGCATTGGACAGCAAAGAAAGATTGCCATTAGTGTTTCTATTGGTCTGGGGAATGTTAAAACTATTACTTTGGGGTGAAATAATCTATAAATTTTCCTTGAAGTCCCAAAAACATCTATTCATAGTTAAGCTCATTAAAACATTTTAAGACCTATGGCAGTGCAAAAATCAGAAACGTATCCTCCTGCCATCAGATAGTGAACTACCACAAACTATTAAAATATACCATAACGACCAGAAACCTTGTTGTTAACTATTAGCCATGTGATTTATGTAATTAGCTTTGCAGGCAATTTTCCTGCTAAATGTCACTAGGTATTGTCTGATCCTCTGAGTTTATTTTTTTTATTTTTTTTATTTCATTTTGCATATAATTTTTAGAACACACATGCACAAACTACGGCTCATGAAAGTTGGTCAATGGTGATATTTATTTGGCTCGCCATACCATATATGGGAAGAAAAAAAAAAAACCAGCCAGTGATATAGATCTCTTTTTTTTTCTTTTTTTTTTTTTTTTTTTTTTTTTTTTTTTTATATAAATTTTTTTTTTTTATTGCAAAAGAAATGTCAAATAAAAGAGATTGTAAGTGAATTTAAACAATCTAATTTGAGTCCAATTTTGGGGAAAACAAAAAATAAGGAGCAGCTTAATGATTCTCATTAGTGGTCATTGATATTACAAGCATACAAGCATTTATTCAATTGAATTCTACTTTACTATAAAATAATTTGTCTTGTACTTTTATTGTAACACATTAAAATGTTTACTTTTTGAAAGTTTACAAAGTTAAGTTTTCTATTTGCTTATTTCTAACTATTCATTCAATTGAAAAGATTTTCAAGAAGATTTAAGTTTATATATATTTTTTTGGTCACAAACCAGTATACAACTTTCAAGTTGTATTCTGCATATTCACCTACATGATGTTTTCAGCTTTAATTTTATTACAATGCAGTTTAGTATAATGCAACATTTACTTTCAGCTCAGGGCTGAAAAGTGAAAAGGCACCTCCAGATAGATTTCAGGAACGTCTGTAAAACAATCAATGATGATCATTAACTAAGGTTCGTTTCAATGTTTTTAATAGTTGTCAAACAAGACTGCCGGGAGTTCTCTGAAGAAACGCGGCGAAAAAGCCAAGGCAGGATCTGTAAAGAAAGAGAAAGCTCCCATCAAGAACACTGGTGGTAGGTACAGTACTGTGAATGTACGAGTCACTAAAACACTGCACACAACCATCATCACTATCATCAGGTACTTTAGCTCCATATGTCCTTCAAGCCATTTTTCTGCCAGGCTGCTATTGCTGCTATTTACCTCACAAAGAACATTTTCTAATTAGTGGAAACACATCTGTCTCTACAGAAGACAGTCATCTATATTTTAATATTCTCATTTTTAAATTCACACCAATGCAAGTGTGATTTAAAACAAAATTCGATGCAGCTTACTGGTAAATGGTGCTATGGTGAGCTATTTTTAGATGTCTTTTAATGTCTTTTTTGATACTATTAACGTTAGATAATCTCGGGAGATATTGTGCAGTGCTCTTAAAAAACTTCTGATTATTGAATTTTCGATATACACAACATTTCTTACCACAGTTTCCAAACACTTTTGATAATTTCATTATTCGGCTTTTCGTAACGAACTGATAACGAGTTCTACTTTTTTTTAAATTATTAATTGTCACACTTTAATGATTCGCACTGCAAAAACTTCTCATTTAGTCAAGACTTACACTTTTATTTCTAGCCATAAAAATATTACTGATTTTAGTTTTAAAAAACAAAATACTATGCAAGAGCAGATTATGATTGTTTAAAGATTCTGTATTTTTTTTTTTTGTTTTTGTTTTTTACTTAGTAAAACTTTATTTTACCTGATTTTGTTATTTACCTAGTTACTGTCAGAGACTTCATTCCAGGCCTTGTATCTTTTAAGGCTTTATTTTGGCTGTAATAACTGGTTTTAAGGTTGCCCAGTAAAAATGCTCAGGAATCACACTTGGGACTTGTTTTTATACACATGACTTATGTTCTGTAGTTTAATTTCAGTTTCTTATGTTGAATATATTTCTGACAAGATACATTTAATAATTGAGTTTTATGTTGCAATAAGTTTAACTATTTTGAGAAGCATCAAGTAATGATTTCGCTGTGCATCGTAACTTATTTGTGTTATAAGACCGTCTTCATTTTAATTCATAATTGTTGAAATTACACATGTATGCATGATCTTGAGTTTAATAGTTTAATAGTAATCTTCAGAACGTATAATGACGATTATTAAATTAGGGACTCTTGTTTAGTATCTCTGGTTTTAAGATCTTTGACAAATTAAGAAATGGAATAAGTGCTTGGAATAAGTGTTTTAATGCTTTTTATTAATGTTCTTTTCGAAGCCTAGATATATTTGTTTGCTTATTTCAAGAAATCTTACCAAGAGTAAGTGTCTTACTGCACTTGCAGATCATTCAATTTGTTTTTTGTCCGTATCTTCTTAAATCATGCATTCATTTTGCAGTGCAGATCATCAAGTACATTTTAATATTAGGCAAAGCCATAGTTTTTAAATGATGATTTAATTTATTAAGGAAAAAAGGGTTCCCTGATCGGCCCTATGTGGAAAAAGTAACCCACTAAATCATGAATGAACCGTGGCCAAATAAATCTTTGTGTAATAAAATTAGCTGGTCTGTCTGAATCAATCAAGTGTGACTAATATGCAAACAAGAAATAAAAACCTATTTTTTTCCCATCATGAATGGGCAAATACTTTTTTTACCAGCACTGTAAACAGGAGATACACAATTTAACCTGTACTATAAAATAAAGAATTATTAGAGCCAGAATTTATGTCCAAGATTATGCTGCTGTTTTTAACTTTTTTTTAGGGGGGTTCTTTCTTTTTTTGTTTGCAAAAAGTGGTTTGGTGTATTAAAAAAATACAAATCCGACCAACACTGCACTCGTTTCAAATCTAAAGCCTGATACGAATATTCTGATCACTGTATAGATTCAGATTTTTGTTGCGTTACACCCCTAAATCACTTAAAATGGAAAAGACTAATATATCTCCCTGTCTTAATGTTCCTGCAGGTCAGCTGATGCAAGCTGAAGAGCACGGGAAAGGTTCGGTCCCCTGTGCGGTGTACAGAGTGTATATTCAAGCTTTAGGGGGCTGGCCTGTCTTCCTTTTTGTTCTGGTCCTCTTTGTCTTCAACATGGGCAGCACTGCCTTCAGTAACTGGTGGCTCAGCTACTGGATCAAGCAGGGCAGCGGGGTAAGAGAACATCTTGTTGGTGGAGCCATGGGTGGGGAGCGGTTTCTTAAAATGTCCCTGAATTAATATGAACATTAAGATCATTCAGTTTTGCATTGTTGTGCTTTCATAGGAACGGTTGATTACACCACCACCAGCAGGAGTCTGAAATGTAGACACTATATATCTTAGGCCCAAGGATTCATGCTTTTAATGCCAAATTTGACAGCGTGACAGTTTTTCCAGTATGCAATCTGCTGACAATCATCAGCCTTCCCATTTTGGTAGACTCAAATTCTTGTTTTTGGCTGACAGGAGTAGAATCAGATACTGTCCTTGTTTGATATGAATTTCTTCTCACCAAGGTTGCATAATGTGTTATAGAGGTCGACCGATTCATCGGTTTTGCCGATTAATAAGCATCGATAGTTAATTGCTGGAATTATCGGCCATAAGGAAAAAAAAACCTACAGATAGTTTTTACGGGTTGCATTATGCAGAATGAGAGCGGCCTCTAGAGGTGAATCACTGACACCACATCCCTAATTTTATCATCCCTAATAATTTTATATTTATTTTATTTAGCACATTTTATTGATACCATTACCATTTTCCTATGACTGCTCTCATCAACAAGGCAAATCTCCCCTCCAAACTGCCACCTGAGGAAACTACTGCTATATGATTGCTTGACGTAATCGGATAATCGCATAATTATTTATTTTCCATTTTCAACAAAGACTGCTATGCACTGTGGCTTTAAAGGTCTTGTTAGCCACTTTTAGGTACAGCTATTCTGGGCACTGTGTTTGCATCAGCATGTGAAAGAGTAATGCTGCTGAGATACAAAAGCAGGTGAAACAGGAGAAGGCCATATAAATATTTGATTGGCTGTTGGCCCTGATTTACGTGACACTGTGGGAGTATCCTCATTACAAGAGGAAATGCCGCAGAAAGATTGTCAGGGTTTCAGATTGTATGTGATCTCTTCCATCGGATAAAGTTGTAACGTCATTGTTTTTTTTTTGTTTTGTTTTGTTTTTTTATTTTAAGAGGACATGCGATCTGTGCATGTGCTTGTTAATGAACGACTCCAATGTTCCATAATGTAATCGCCACTGGATGTCATTAGGAACGACGCAGAGCCTTTATTTGACTCAATCTTGTCTTTTGAATCTTGTGCAGAACACCACTGTGTTTGTTGGAAACAACTCTGTGGTGAGCGACAGCATGAAGGACAACCCACTGATGCATTACTATGCTGCAGTTTACACCATGTCTATGGGCATTATGCTCTTACTTAAACTCCTCAGAGGCATCATCTTCGTAAAGGTGAGCTCGCGTTAGGTTACACGCAGAACGTGTGATTTGAATAGCATGTCTTTTTTTTTTTTTTTAGTCCTGCCTTCTCTGATTACCAGTGTTCAAATCTGGCATTTTTTAAAAATTATTATTGATTTTTTTGACAGGGAACTCTGCGTGCCTCGTCTCGGCTCCATGAGGCACTTTTGCAGAAGATTCTTCGCAGCCCTATGAAGTTCTTTGACACCACACCCGCAGCACGGATCCTCAACCGATTCTCCAAAGACATGGATGAAGGTATGGCATATTTTGAGTTATATGAGCTACAATGCGCTTTTGTCAGTTTGTTGGTAAAATGTTTGTTAGTTTAAACCCCAGGCCTGCTGGAAAACCAATTTTCATTTAATTCCCTAATCACCCTATGTGGTGGTTGGGCAATGTGACAAGATTAATAGAAAAATATGAACTGGCTGGTTGTCACAAGAATAGAGAAAAAAAACAAGGTTTAATCTCTGTTTGCTGCAAAGAACTTTTTCTAAAGAAATGAATCAGATGACTTACAAGATGGTATCAAAAAGGTTTCGAGACTAATGATAGACTTACTGGCGCTTTTCTGACCACGTGCGTTTCCGCGTCTGCGATTTCATCGTGGACAGCAAGTTAGAACAAAGAGCAAACGTGAAATTCAACATGAAACTCTGCAAATCTGCCACAGAGACGTTCGACATAAGTCGATGCTGCAACGAGTCGTTCGAGGTGTTTCGATTCAAGAGCGGAAGAACATCACTGATTAGGACGAGAGATCAGGAAGACCTTCGTTGAGCTCAACCCCAAAAATGTCGAAACCATTCAACAACTTGTGCATGATGATCATCGGATAACAAGCCACAAGCCACACCCACCATACTCGCCAGATTAAGATCCGCAAAGATCCTGCACGAATCTCAGAAGGTGCCTGACACGCTTAGAAAAATAGATTTTTAGGACACATTCCAGAAGTGGCAGGAACACAGGAGCGCTGTATTACTGTGCAAGGGGATTATTTTGAGGCTGATGGGGAAAAAAAGTACTTTCTTGTAAACAGACCGAGTTTTGAAGCTTTGTGATACCACCTCATAGGTTTATGGACTGAAAATCTTGCACTTTTATCATTTGAGATTTTTGACTCAGGTCTTCTCTTTTCCTGTTCCCAGTGGACACACGTCTGCCTTTCCAGGCGGAGATGTTCATCCAGAACGTGATCCTGGTAGTGTTCTGCCTGGGTGTCATATGCAGCATCTTCCCATGGTTCCTGGTGGCTGTCGGCCCATTGGTGATCCTCTTCACTGTGTTGCACGCTGTCTCTCGGGTCTTCATACGCGAGCTGAAACGGCTGGACAATGTCACGCAGTCACCTTTTCTCTCCCACATCGCCTCCAGCATCCAGGGCCTGAGCACGGTGCAGGCCTACAGCAAAGAAGACGAGTTCCTCCGCAGGTAAGCTTCATATAGTGTCATTATCTAATGCCTGGTCGGTGTAAATCTGAGCAATACTGAATACGGACCACTGCAGACCAGGAACCTCCCACAAGACCTGCAGTTTTGGAGATGCTCTGACCCATCACATTTTGTCAAACTGGCTCAAATCCTTAAGCTTGCCCATTTTTCCTGCTTCTAACACATCAACTTCCATATATACACCACCCACTAACAGGTACCATGATGAAGAGATAATCAGTGTTAATCAGATAATCAGTGATAATCACCTCACCAGTCGGAATGTTATAATGTCATAATGTTATGCGTGATCAAGGTTTTCAACGGTAGTCCCCGAGTCACGATTTAACTTACGAACCCGGCGCTCGTCCACATCCCTGCACCATCCACGTGCCCTCTGCCACCTACATATACACTACATTTTATACATTACAGTCGCTCTGTTTTGCTAAATTATGTACTGTTATTTGTTAGAAATCACAAGAATTCCAATGTACATGAACCACAACGTGCTAATGGCAATAAACTTGAATTGTACATAGGTCAGAATGTATGTATATGAGAACATCGGGTCCAATGTTCCCAGGATAGGTTCTGGGTTCACTGTTCGATTACTGAAGATGAATAACTCAATAAATATTTGATCACTAGCACAGAACCTTTACTGCACTGATGGGTTCCATTTCTACTCCTCAGGTATCGGGAGCTGCTGGATCAGAACCAAGCTCCGTTTTACCTGTTCAGCTGTGCAATGCGCTGGCTTGCTGTACGTCTGGACGTGATCAGTGTCGCACTTATCAGCATCACAGCACTGATGATTGTTCTTATGCATGGGCAGATCCCCCCTGCATATGCAGGCCTGGCAATATCCTACGCTGTTCAGGTGAGTACAAAAAGCAAACATTGAGGTGGATCAATGTGTTGTATATTAAATAGATTTGTTTATGTGTAGTGGTACAGTGTTTAATAATGTGCCATGGGTTTCCTTTGATCCAGAAGAACTAACAATGTTTAAAAACCCATTTTTGGTTTTAAAATGCAGCACAATGCAAAGTGATCGTGTCTCTTCTTTCTTAGCTGACCGGTCTGTTCCAGTTCACTGTCCGTCTTGCTTCTGAGACAGAAGCTCGCTTCACCTCGGTAGAGAGAATCCATCACTACATTGAGGTATTAAACAGAAAGTACATTTCTTGTTTACAGTTATGTTTTTACAGTTATTACAGTTATGACACTCTTCATTTATGGCTTGAACTTTAATTTTTATTTATGTGTAATAATAATGACAGTGGTTTGTGTTTTCACTCAAACACTGCAGTCCAATCAAAATTGACAGAGGAATATGGTCTAAGAGACACCTTAATATTACCCCGTATTAACACTGCAATGTTCCCAATTCATCTCTATATTTACACTTAAAGATTCCTTTTGAAGGTGACATTTACTACCAGCAATGTTCAGAATTCATTAATGTGCCGATTCCAAAATCCGATAAATAAGAAGCTACTCAATCATTTTCTAACAGTGGTTTTTACAGTAGTTTCTTCGGTACATTAAATAAGTTAATTCCCGCTCGTTCAAATACATTATTGTGTCTACATTCATATGTAACATTAGTTAACTACATATACTTCACTGCCAAGAATGTTGACAATTTTCCCAGGAAAATAAATTACAAATTATTATAATTATTATTTTTTTACAAATAATATAATCCTAATGATAAAATGTGGAAATACCTGGTATATCGTCTCATCTTGTTCTGGGGAAAAAAAAATAATAATAATTCTCATCTCTCTTTTCTCCAGTCTCTGTCACTGGAGGCTCCGGCACGAGTGAAGAACAAAGCCCCTCCTTCAGACTGGCCCCAAGAAGGGGAGGTTGTGTTTGACAATGTAGAGATGAAGTACAGAGAGGAACTTCCTTTGGTATTGAAGAAGCTCTCATGCACAATCCGACCTAAGGAGAAGGTGGGGATTGTGGGCCGGACAGGTTCAGGTCAGTGCTCAGATACACATTAGGCAGTTAGATCTTTATATGCTTAGCCCTGAAATTCTGTTCAATCTGATATAAAATTGTACTCTGTCATAAAATAAGGGTTTTAATATCCTACTCATGCATATCAATTGTAAATATTTGACCTGCGCAAAAAGAAGTTTCACCAATGGCTTTTAACCACTGGATGTTTTAATGGACACTAAATAAAGCATAAGGTTTTACTATATAATTATGGCAAGAATCTTTCAAAGCTCGCAGATTGATTGAGCTTGATTTTCATTCATTTTTTATTCTTTTAATACTTTCTCTGTATCAGGGAAATCCTCTTTAGGCGTGGTTCTCTTCCGGCTGGTGGAGCCGTGCGGTGGAAGCATTAAGATCGACGGTGTTAATATCTGCGACATCGGCCTTGCTGATTTACGCAGCAAGCTCTCCATTATACCACAGGAACCTGTGCTTTTTAGCGGGACTGTCAGGTCAGTGCTGGGTTTTCTCTTCTACCAGGGATTTATACACTTTCAACTATGAAATTTAACTACACAAGTAGTAAACATTTGTATTTATACCACAGCACTGGAGAATTCTGGAAGCTGATTGGTCAGGTGTTTTTTTGTTCTGCCGGTAATTCTGGTTACATTTAAAAAAAAAAATAGTTATAAAGAAAATTTTTGCAGATTTATCAACTCCGATGGTTGATTGCTGGAACTATCAGCTTTCCGGTTTTCGGTCCCCTGTCATTAAGAGAGCGGCCTCTAGAGGCGAATCAGTGACGCCACATGCTGTTTGTTTTTACACGCGAGACCGCTCGCTGCACGGAGAGCGCTATATTATATTTATTATTTATAATGTATTAATTATATAATTATATTTATTCATTATTATATTCATATTTATTCAAATGAGCACATTTCCATGATTCAGTACTGTTTTGTTTTTTGTTTTTTATATAATAAAGTTCAGTACTATTTTACATAGTGTTATGTTTGTTTGTTTTTATCCAGTATCGATTTTTAAAACTTTCGTTTGGTTAATTGGTTATTAGCAGGTACGATTAAACCTAGCTATCAATTGAATACATTTTTGGTCGACCTCTAGTATAAGCTGTCGAATTATATTTCATAAAAAGTCATCCCTGGAATACTGCTATGGAATTAGCATCATCAAGCACTTTAGGATGTGCAGTCTGAGAAAAATAGTACACATTTGTCTGATATGAGGCCAATACAAACAGGGTGTCTTGACTTCTCGATCATTCACTTCACAAGTGTCATTATGAATATTTCCATATTTCCTTTAAACAGATCAAACCTCGATCCATTCAACCAGTATACAGAGGTGCAGATCTGGTATGCTTTGGAGAGGACGCACATGAAGGAATGTGTAAGTCACCACGCTGACAGCAGACCACCCACAATCAGTCATTATCTTCTCTCCTCGATTGCACACTTACATCCTTTTCTCCTGCCTCTTCATACATACAGGTATCTCAGCTGCCATTAAAGCTCGAGTCTGAAGTCGTAGAGAACGGCGAGAACTTTTCAGTGGGTGAGAGGCAGCTGTTGTGTGTGGCTAGAGCATTGCTGAGACAGTGCAAGGTGAGCTTTTTTAAATGTCTTGCTGCTTAAATAAGGGTTTGGCAACCGGGCGTTCACTTCTGCATCCTGAGCAAAATACAATAAGCGGCCGATTCAGTATTGCTCAGATTTACACTATAACATTATGACCGGTGAAGTTAATAACACTGATTCTCTTCATCATGGCACCTGTTAGTGGGTGGGATTTATTAAGCAGTTAGTAAAGTTGATGTGTTAGAAGCAGGAAAAATTGACGAGCGTAAGGATTTGAGCCAGGTTCGTGACGTCTAGACGACTGGGTCAGAACATCTCCAAAACTGCAGCTCTTGTGGGTTGTTCCGGTCTGCAGTGGTCAGTGTTCTATCAAAAGTTGTCCAAGGAAGTAACAGTAGTGAACTGGTGACAGGGTCATGGGGGGTCAAGTCACATTGATGCACGTGGAGAGCGAAGACTGGTCCGTGTGGTCTGATCCAACAGGGATCCCACGGGTCAAGGAATGTCTCTAAGATCATGATATTTTAAAAGCTCTATTTCAGACATTAAAAGTCAGGGAATTTTGCAATGCAATTGACAATGTAGCAAATTACTATTAATTTTAGACAAATTCATCAACTTTTAAATCCATCCATGCAAATTGATGCATTTCAGATACTGTCTGTGACTTTTTTTTGCTCAGCACAACAGTAGCCTGTTTTTCCGTTAATTAATGGTCACAGAAATTCAGCTTTTTTTGTTAGTGAAAGTCGGAAAAAACAGGGAATTTGACATTTGGATTAGAGTGGGAACCCTGGAGCCAACAGACCAGCTGCTGTAGCAGAAATAGCTGAAGATGTTAATGCTGTTAATGCTTGAAGGGGTCAGGACTGTTTTGGCAGCAAAAGGGGGACCAACACAATATTGGGCGGGTGGTCTTAAAGTTATGCCTCGTCTGTTTATATAAACGAAAAAAAACATGAAATCGAATCCCCATGTATTATTTTGCTGCGCTTGCTTTTTGCCTGGTGACAAGTCATTCCCCGTGGAGAAATCAGGAAGTCATGTTGGAAAACAATATTAAAACCCCAGTGTGATTATTTTTTTCCATCCACTTCTGTATAGATCTTGATCTTGGATGAGGCCACCGCTGCTATGGACACAGAGACCGATTCCCTGATACAGGAAACCATCCGTAACTCATTCCAAGACTGCACAACCTTAACCATCGCGCATAGACTGCACACTGTTCTCAGCTGCGACCGCGTCATGGTGCTCAACCAGGGCCAGGTATCCTTCACTCCCTTTTGTAACTTTTGCAGGAATGAAGAATAAAACCCTAATCTATACACATTTTGAATCTTAACACTGAACTTTTGTCTTTTTACGATCCAGGTGGTGGAATTCGACGAGCCATCCAGACTTCTGGCCAACGAGAACTCTCGGTTTTGCGCCATGCTGGCTGCGGTGGAGAACAAGATTTCCGTTAGAGGATAAAAGGAAAGAGAAAGAAAAAAAAAAACAATTAAAACAAGCATGCACTTATTAGGTTAGAGGATATCCAAACATCCTTGACTGAATAAAGCAGTCAGCGGTGCTTATGCGTCACCTGCTCCTGCGGGTCGTCTGGGGCTTTGCCGTGTCTGGAGAGCGAGAATGCTGTGTCTCTATGGAGACCAAATCTTGAACATTGCCTGTTCGGATTTACTAAATGTTAGCTGCAATGGTCAGGTCACCAAATACTGATACTGTAACAATGTTTCGCGTTATACAAGCCGACATCGGTTTTCATGTAGTTCCATCCATGCAAACTGGTGTGTTTCATAGATTGTTTATCTATATCTATTCTAAGATGATCTTATTTACACTGGGGAAAGGGTGCGTGTGTATGTGTGTGTGTGTGTGTGTGTATGTGTGTGTGTCCAGAGCTTTTTTTTTTTTCTGCGTTCGCTCTGTTCACATATGTCACATGCACAAATCACTGTACCATAACCTTGAGTCTTAATACCTTGCTGATTTTTTTTTTTTTCTTTTTTCAACTCGTGTGACTGTGTGACGTCTCGTAACCTGAACTCCTGATGCTGGTGATTCTGTTTCGCGGGAGGTTTTTGATGGCACTGAGTTAGTCTGACTTTTATAGAAACAGTGCTGCTTCTGAGAATAATTGTTCCATGCAACAAGGACAGTTACGTTTGTGCTAAGAGGCCTTGGATTCGCTTCCACAGTTTTGCTGTTGCGTCAACATTTTGTTTTAGTCTGCTGATCTTTCAAAAATGTTTTCAATTTTTTTTTTTTATTATTCCTTTTCTTTTCTTGTCTTTCCACATTCGCAGTCAGAAGAACTTCCCACTGTTACACATATTAATTTATTTTTTCTTTTCTGTTTTATCATAGCTTGTTAAACACGGCTGGTGCGCATTATATGTTTTTGTTTAGATTTTTTAGAAAACTTTGTTTAAGCTTTTGTTTAAGACACTTGGATCAGGTAAAGGTCAATTTCGATCTTGATTAAGCTCATTTGCATACCTACCTCCTCGGTAGGACACGCACAACGTCTAGTCATCTGTTACTTTCTTTACTTTCCACAGCCTTAGCATGTTTTAATTGCCTTGTAATGGGCCGGAGATGTTCAGCAGGGAGAATGAACTCTCTGTCTTGTGAATAAAATTATTTTAGGTGTATGTCGTCTGCGTCTGTGTCCTTCACTCTTCTGGTTTGGGGTCGATTACCGGCCAGGGAACCAATCCAGCCACTTAGGCATGGTTACACAAGCCAGTGCACTTTCAACAGTGGTGGACGAAGTAGACAAATGCACTTAAGCATCCAAAGTACTATGATTTTATTACGGCTGTAATGTTCACAAGACTCTTCACTTAATCAACTCAGTTTATGTGAAATGATTATTCTTAACACACCGATCTATTAATAGAATGATATTAATGAGTCAAACACTGATTGATGTCTATTACAATTATCATGAGCTCAAAATCTTTTTTTCGCCTTCTTTAAATAAAATCAACGCGTGTCGAACACAAAGACGACGGGCGTTGTGGCGAGGACGAGTCAGGAGTTTCTTCCATTATTTATTACTCTCAAAATGTTCTGCTTGCTGTTGAACTGATGCTAAACTGTATGTTCGTGTTAAGCAGATCGCACCAAGCGCAAATCAAAAAGGTACATAACCCTACCATGAATTGTGGCTTGCTGTGTGATTGACCAGTAGTGTTTTTATCCACTCCTTAATAAACAGGAACGACTGATTTAAAATTAAAATAAAAAACAATCTAGTTGAGTAAGAAGTAAGATAGATAGATTAGCCTTTATTTGTCACATATACATTACAGCACAGTGAAATTCGTTCTTCGCATATCCCAGCTTGCTCAGAAGCTGGGGTCAGAGTGCAGGGCCGGCCATGATATGGTGCCCTGGAGAAAAATGGGGTTAAGGGCCTAGCTCAAGGGCCCAAGAGTGGCAGCTTGGCGATACCAGGGCTTGAACTATATATATATATAGTTAAAGTCTCCTTAAATGGAAATGTTTCATTAAAGAACAGATCCATCAAAAAGAAACTTAAGTACAGAAATGAATGAACATTTACTTTCCATTACTGGCTCTTAATGCCTGTCTAAATTCCGGATAAAATGGGAGGGTTGTGTCCCTAAGGGTACCTGGTTTTAATATCGAATCTGCCAAAAAAAGAAGAACCTGCCCACTGTGTCTGTGTGTTTTGTGAACCAGATTGGAGTAGACATGCACAATACAGTGCATTCGGAAAGTATTTGTTGTTACAGCCTCATCCAAAAAAATTCATTATTAAATTCATTATTTTTTCTCAAAATTCAACAAACACCCCATAAAGACCGCTTAAAAGAAGTTTTATTTTTTTTTAAACGCATGTACGTCACATGTACATAAGTATCTCCACAAGAACACTCCAAAATCTAGTGAAACATCTTATTATAACTGCAATTTGGGATCAAATGTGGAATTGGATGCTCAGTGAGCACTTATGAATCTTATAATCAGGTGTCCACAAACTTATATATATACAGTAGTGTATAAGGTCTTAAGACATATTGCAACTACATTCCAGTACAACAGTTGGAATCAGTTAATAGTTTATAAAATAGCAGTATAAAATGTAAAAACCTACTTTTAGTCTAGTAAATCGATTTACAGTCAATTCCACACTTACAAAAACAAGCTTCAAGAGTGAAGGCGTGAACGTTGATGGTCGGTCATACAGTACATTATTTACAGTGCAATACTTGATATGCAATGCATGTATTTTTTATTAATACATTCTTAATTGTGTATTAATTAATCTTTTCCTAGTGGGTTTAATGTTTTATACCATTATTAAAGGAAACACTGTTTCACAGGTACTCTGTGGTGAATAAGCACATACCCACATGTGAATATCATACAGTAGAGTCTTTAATTACATGGAAACAAACTCCACCCACTTGTCCTTTATTTACACATAATACACATGTGGAACACCTTAATTTACGTTCATATACAGTGCCTCTGGAAAGTATTCAACCCCACCACTCACCCCTATTTCTCTGTTTGCTGTATCACAGTACCAAATGCAAGTTTAAGTTAGTTAAGTAACTTATTTCCATTTCTCTGAAATTTGTCAAATAAAAATCATGTAGATTTGGAGACCATTTGAGCCAAAACAATCAAAAGTGCAAAACACATATGCAAAAGCTCAAAGTGCTTCCAGATAATAACAATTTAGCTTTTTGTTTGTTTGTTTTTTATTAATTTTGAGGACATTAATTATATCATTTCTGTAGATAGTTGCAGTACAAAGAACAAAAAAATCTAAATCCAACTAATGCTTTACTATTTGACAACACAGCAAAAACAGAAATAATCACTAAAGGGGTGAATACTTTCTTGATGATCATGAAACTATTTTTGTACGTGTTTTAAGAGCGAGCCTGTAGAAGGAATGCGATGAGCAAAAATCCAAGGCCATGATGTTGTAATTGATACAGTATGTGGTCTGGCATTGTCATGTTGGAAAATACAAGGTCTTTCCTGAAAGAGACGACGTCTGGATGGGAGCATATGTTGTTCTAGAACTTGGATATACCTTTCAGCATTGATGTTGCCTTTCCAGATGTGTAAGCTGCCCATGCCACACGCACTTATGCAAACCCATACCATCAGAGATGCAGACTTCTGAACTGAGCACTAATAACAACTTGGGTTGTCCTTATCCTCTTTAGTACGGATGACATGGCTTCCCAGTTTTCCAAAAAGAACTTTAAATTTTGAGCAAGAATCCAAGACTTCGGAAAGAAGGAAAAGTAGAGGGGGAATAATTTGAAAAAGAATAATTAAAGCTAATATGGGAACAAAACTTCCTTTCGACTTCTCCCATCAGGGGTCGCCACAGCAGATCCAGTGTTTTTACACTGGATTCCCTTCCTAACACAACCTTCCCCATTTATCCGGGCTTGGGACCGGCACTAAGAGTGCACTGGCTTGTGCAAACCTCATGGCTGGGGTTGGTTCCCTGACCGGGGATCGAACCCAGGCTGCAGCGGTGAGAGCGCCGCATCCTAACCACTAGACCACCAGGGGACCTAAAGCGAATATGGGAACAATAAATACAAATAGTTTTCTCACAACAAGGGACAGAATGATGATGCAGCCCAAGTATTGTGCCACCTGATTTTTCCAGCCATATGTTTTTCTTTCCCAAACTATTAGCACAAAGTTGAAGGTACAGAGTTGAATGTCTTTAGATGCTGTAGCATGATATTTTCCCTTCAACCCCTTAACTAGAAAACCCTAACCTGTTCCAGAATGGCAATGTCCCTGTGCACAAAGCAAACTTCATGAGGATATGCTTAGTTACATTAATTGGAAGATCTTGAGTTGCATGTATAGCGCTCTGACCTCAACCCTACTAAACACCACAGCGATGAACTAAACCCTGACTGCACCCCAGGCCTCCTCACCCCACATCAGCACCTGACTTTACTAACACATCTCTACACCCCACACTCTAGTGGAACATCTTACCAGTTTTCATAACAGCAAAAGACAACAACTCTGATCATTGAAGTATACACAATGTGACAGCATAGAAATGTTTGGTATTCAAATGTTAATACATCAAAACATTAAGATGCTAAAATTACATTTCAGCTTCAGGATGTAAGACATGTGGAAAGGTTTAAAGTGAGGATTAAGCAGGAAACAATAAAGGCTTTAATACAGTTAATAAAGATTTATATCTACACAATTAATTCACATTTCCATTTAATTATATGAGCAATTGTCATTTTTTATTTAGCAAATGTATTCTTTGTTAATGTCGATGCTTCTAAATACATAATATAATCATTTTGCATATTCTAATATGGTTATTATTTAGTTTGTTTTTATATGACTGCATTTTTTTTGTTGAAGTATTGTATTGAAAGTTCACATGCACTCCAAACACACAGTTAAATTTGATCATACAGATGCACAAAGATGAAACTGATGGACAGGGAAATCATCGGAGGAACTTGTCGATGCATGTTTTTATAATTAGATCTGACTGTACGCAAATTTAATGAATAAGATCTGTTTTGTATACAGGCAGTGACAGTTCCCAGAGCAACAGGAAAACAAACTGCCTAAATATATCACGGTGTGTATGCGGGTCTTGGTTTATAGCAGTGGACTCCGAGAAGGATCTTTGCTAATCAGCTGTGTTTGTTAAACATCTCTACATGGCATCATACTTGTTGCTACTGTGTATTTTAAGACACTTTTTAAGCAGCAGGATCCATATGAATATCCATATTTCGGATATAATGGAACTTGTTACTTATTAAATAGTAAGCATTCTTAGTGGGATGGCATGTGGATCAAAGCATAGCCAAGAAATATAGATGCGTCTTTTTGGTTTTCTTTTGTTTGTTTTTTCCTTTATTGGAGACTTGGTAGTGGTCAAAAAACCAAAGATGTATTACATTAGAGAGTTAGCTACATTTCTGTAGCTGCAAAAGCACAAAAAAACAAAAAAAAAATAAAGCTGAATATGGTAAGAATACATGCTGAGTAAAGTAATGAATAAAACACTTTGTAATTTTTTAAAAAAGATTCATTTCATTTTTTTTTTCTCCCCATAACGGCACATTCCAGTGTGTATTATTATTTTTATTCCGAATGTGCTTTTTGAACATCCCATTCTACATTTAGTACTCGTTTACTGTTATACTAACCTCCACTCTTTCTGGAAGATGATCCACTAAATTTTTTAATGTGCATGTAATTATTTGTGCTGATTCAGCCACAAGGGCTGATGTAGGGGGAGGAGGCCTGGGGTGCAGTCAGCATTCCAATTCATCCCAAAGCTGTTTAACAGGGTTGAGATCAGAGCTCAATAGCAGGCCACTCAAGATCTTCCACTCCAACCCTTGTATACTATATCTACACAGAGCTTACTTTGTGCTGGAACAGATTTGGGTCTACTAGTTGAAGTAAAAGTGCAAGTGCCAATCCATTTGTATGTATGATGTATATAAACTGCATAAAGCTACATTTAAGATTATGGATAATATTATGGAACTTAATACCCAGTATCTTTTGGCATAACCAGTCTCTGAGATATTATATAAGGCGCTTCAACTATGCAAGGCCTTGTGTATGATCTGTTACTATAGAAACATTTAGAACAAGTGCATTAATATAGATTTATTCTTCATGTCCAATGTAAGCTGTAATACAAAATTCAATGCACGCCTTCCGATCGTTTCCAGAATTCAACCTCAATGTGGTATCGGGTCTGGAAGTCGATGTGTTGAAAGCATAAATGGGGTTGCGTAGAGAGATGTGAGCGACAACCTTGCAATATATAGGACTTATAGGATCTGTTGGCAATGTCTTGGTACCAGATACCACAGCACACCTTCAGATGTTTTATGGAGTCCATGCCTTGGTGAGTCAGAGCTGTTTTTGTGTGACAAGAGAGATGTACACAATATTAAGCAGGTGGTTTTAGAGATATGGCTGATTGATGTGATCTGTTGTAAAGGTAAAACTAGGAGAAGGAAAAGAGGAAGCCCAAGAAGGAGGTTTATGGATGTGGTGAGGGCAGACATGCAGGTGGTTGGTTTGAATGAGGCAGATGAAGAGAACAGAGTGATATGGTGATGGGTGATCTGTAAGAAAAAAAATATTATGTATCCTATTTATCTAGTTGTTTATATTCATGTTGATAGTGTTTGTCTTTTTACTTAGACAAATTATTTTATTTTGGTCTCCTCTAAATTTGAGTTGGACATCCCTGGTGTGCTGGTTCTCTCTAAGGACTCAACAGCGCCCTCTGGCTTTTCCAAAACTTTCCGAGCTCCGTGCGATTTCCTCCTCCTCCTTGTTTTCACTTCCTGTTTTGTAAAGGGAGTCACTCAACATACATTCGTTCATTTCAGCTCCACGGTGGTGCTTTTCCCCCCCAGGTTTTTCACCCAGGCGCTTCACTGAAAGCCAGAATAATTGTGCTGTTGATGGAGGATGGATTGATCGACTGGTTGATCTATGCGGCCCCGATGGATTTCACGTAGATGTTGTGTAGTATTGGTTCTTGCTCCCGTTTTTGCTGGAATGACTCTGGATCCAGTAGAAAACTTTACAGCTTTTGTTCCAGGAGAAAAATAAGGTGCCATGCCGCAGATGTAAAGTTTGTGTACCGCGGGATCGCGCAAACTTTTTTGTGTTTTTTTGTTACTTTTTTTTTTTTTGTCTTTGCCCTTTATAACTCGACGCGGTGCTGAGCGCTGCCATGGCCGAGCTGAACGCGGCGCTGTGCTGCTGCTGCCGGAAGGCGCTGCCGGTGCCGGGTAAAGCTCGGGACGGACCTCGGTCGCTCGGCCGCTGCCGGCTGGTGGACGTCGCGTCGGCGTCCAACTTCCACAGCTTCTCTCTGCGCCACTTTCACCTCGACCTGCGGCTGAACTTCGACTTAAAGCGGATCACAGGCTGGCAGGTCCTGGAGCTGGCGATCCTGCAACCCGGGGTTCAGGCGCTTGTGCTAGACGTCCATCCGTCTTTACTCATCCATTCTGTCGACTGCAAAGTCCCGGGGACATCCGGGTCCCCAGATACCGTCTTCTCTCTCTCCTACAACCTCGTGCCGTTCACCGACTACGGGTCCTCGCTCCGAATCGCGCTCCCCGCCACCGCCATCCGGCCGCACCGGCCCTTCCGGGTCACTGTCCGCTACACCACCACGGACGGACCTGCGGTAATCCACCAACACATTCTGCCTCCTAGAGACACCACTTCAAGTGTCCCCAAAAACCCTGAATGTCTTTATAAGGGTGTATTAGACTGATAACACTGATGAAACACATGTTTATTTCACCAGGTTTCCATTCCTGGTCCAGGTTCCTTTAGTTTTCCCAATTCTACACTAAAAACACTGAATGTGTAAAACCCAGGGGATTCCAGGGTCAGGGCAGGTAACCTGGGACCCCCGTTTCAGTAGGTATACACTCATTTGTCCAGGATTTTACTCTTTCCATCAGTAAAGACAGACTACTATATTATATACAACCACAGCAGATGGTAGTATTTGAGTGGTTGACCTTTGCTAAAGCTCAATTCAATTGTCCCATCGCCACTGAATGTCCATGAGGGACTGTTAAGAGTACACTCACTTTCTTGTGTTGGTTATCTCACTATTTCATTCTTCTTAATTTTTATCTTCTAACATTCTCACTTCAACTTTAAATCACCCGAGGAGGTGAAATGTGTTTGATCATCATCAAGGCTTCATCATCCAAATATCATCTGCTCAACTTTGGTCGTATATACAGTAGGTCTTTACTGATAAAAGAAGTAAAAGCAGTTGACAAAATGCAGTGTATACCTACTGAAATGTAGGTCACACGTTTCCAAATCTGACCCTGGAGACTCAGGTGTCCTACACATTTAGTGGTTTTTAATTGGGAATATTATAAAGGAAGTACGGAGCATGGATGGAAACCTGAGGACCTCCAGATATTATTTGGGTGATTGATCTTTTGGTAATGATCACGCATAATGAACACATTTCCGCTCCTTTTATGCGCTTTTTAAGTGTCCTATCAAACCAAAATGTCCACGAGGGACTGTTAAGAATACACTTAGTTTTCTGTCCTGGCTATTTTATCAGGTTCTGGTCCCTGATTCTGTGTCTTTACTTTCTCTAACATCACCTGATGTCCCCTGATTAGATATAATGTTGAGTGGTGGACCATTCTGCAAACATCTAAAACTTACGTTCTAGTCTATGGTGCTTCCACACATAGTGTGTGTGTGTGTGTGTGTGTGTGTGTGTGTGTGTGTGTGTGTGTGGGGCTATAAAGTTGATGTATCTAATAAACCAGGGACTGAATATATAACAATACAGTGAGTCCCAGCTCGAGCCATTGGGACACAATAGCTAGAGGAATTTTACGTTTCACTGATCCTCCTGACCTCAGCCAATATGGGTTTGGCAAGACTGGAGCTGAGAATCATTGTTATATAACATAATCATACTCCAGTTCACTAATTTGATTGGGCGAGTTGCATTTCACGAGAGCTGGTATTTCGTTTCATAAGACTTGTATATTAGACTGTTTTGTATTACTGTGCTCGTCTGTGTTTACTGCATTCATTTCCATTTCTCGCTTCTAGTTTGTTGCATTGAAACCTTTACTGCGCTTACTACAGCCTACGATTGTCAGGTTTTGTGTGGCGCCATCCACATTATCTAGCTGTGGTTACCTGAAAAGCGAAATGATTTTGCCATATTGTGCCTGAAATTGAATTTACACAATATTCCTTTTTCATTAAAAGGTCTGTTGAAAACGTAAAGCAAGATCCTATTGACAACGAGGCATATCTATAGCCATGCAAAGATTCAGCCCAACAGTGTGATATGATATTGCTTAAATACAGTGTTTCTGGGACGCCATTTCTTTGTACTTTGTACTGGTATTTCCTGGGTTATCTGGATATGGTGATGAAAGATAGGGGATGAGATGCCTGCAGATTTGCCTGCAGATAAGTGCTTTATTTTTTTGTTAGTTTAATTGTAATTCCTATTATGCTTGTGATGTCCTATTGGGAGTGATTGTAGATCTGATTAGCGAAGTCTTCTTGGATTGTATGGAGAGGACTGTCAATAGGATTAAGGATGTGGAATTTTTAAGAGATGGGCACTGAGCCCAAAGAGACTGCATTTGCACATGGTTTATAAATTTAGAACGCCCTTGTCGATGATTGGAAACGTCTTCTCGCTCAGCGATGCATATAAAGCAGCCCCGGCTTAACCTTGTCAATGAATTAATGAGCGAATTGGAACCTGATTTAACGTTATGAATATTCAGTAAACAAAAGCAGGAATGTCTCATCTGTTCATCAGCACATGTATAAGAGCAGGAACATTTTTGCTGGACTGAACTACAGTTAGACAGCTGTTTGCTTGATAAAATGGCATTCAGGCTTGCAGTCACCACGTGGCACAAAGACTATTGTTTACAGATCGTATCGGTGAAGGCAGAATTTCATCCCTGCACTAAATATAGCAGCGAACAGAGACTCTTAACCGGAAGAGTGACTCTGTGTTATCTAATATTCCACTTGATTTTCTAGTTTTATATATATATATATATATATATATATATATGAAGTAGTTATATAGTGGGACAACATGGCACCTCATGGCAAAAAACTCTGAGGATTTGAGAATAAGCATTGTTTCTCTCCACATAGATAGCTGAAGCTAAAAGATCTGTAACACCCTGAAACTGAGTTGCAGTACAGTGGTCAGGGTCATACTGAGGTTGTCCAAAACAGACCTCACAAGAGTCTATCAAAGAAGTTGTGTCCTTGTGCAGTGCGTCAGGTGCAGACGCTGGTTTGAAAAACAATTAATTGCTGTAAAAGTTGCAGAAGCAGAATACGGCGCACACTGCAACAATTCGGTTTGAATGGTCGTCTCAGAAGGAAACCTCTTCTGAAACTGGCTCACAAGAAAGCCTGCAAACAGTTTGCTCAAGCTGACCTTTCCAAGAGCATGAATTATTAGTTCAACCATGTCCTGTGGTCTGTTGAGACTAAGATAAACTTATTTGGCTCAGATGGTGTCCAGCATGTGCGGTGACGCCCTGGTGAGGAGTATCTGAGTGCTGCTGGTACTTAAGAGCTACAGTTCATTAAAGGAAACATGGATTCCAAAATGTACTGTGACATTCTGAACAAACCATGATACCCTCCTTCAGAACCTGGGACGAGCAGCAGTTTTTCGACATGATAATGACCCCAAACACATCGATAAGATAACAACTGCTTCGTTGAAGGTAAAGGTGATGGAATGGCCAAGTATGTCTGTAGACCTAAACTCTATGAAGAGAAGCACCATGTGTCTAAAATCCAGCAGCTCCCCGCTTTCATTATGGGGGAGTGGAAGTGGATCCCAGCAACAACCTGTGCAGCTCTGGTGAATTTCATGCCCAGGAGGATTAAGGCTATTAGAAAACAATGGTGCTCACACAGTGGTGCTATTTTGACAGTAATGGCTGTATTTTAAGTAATTTTCAAAAGACAGTAAATCTACTGCTTTACAAGCTGCACATTTACTACTCTAAAATATAACCAAGTTTAATTTCTAAAGCATTGTCGATTGATGGGTGGTTGTCATTTGGTGTGTTGCTTTGCTCTGATGGTTTCACCCAAATGCCTGAAACGATGCCTTCCTTTCAGTGAAGTCCGATATTTTGATGATTCAAGTGCATTCCTGAGGAGTTGGGCTGCTTTCCGGGTCAGTCCCATAGTGATCCTGGATAAGAGTTGGCTAAGCAAAAATAAAGTTGGTTCCGGTTATCTTTCCTATGACATACCTGAATATGGTAAACAAGAAACTTTAGCAGAATTCCTTGCCTAACCCAAATGTAGTCAAACAGCCAAGACATGTTTGATGTCTAAAAGTTCTTTTGCACAGGAGCTACAAATTTGACATTTTTGTCTCTAGCAGAAGAACTTTAGTCTAAAACAGAGAACAGGATGTTAGCAGATTGCCACAGACTCACACTCTGACATGGAGGTTGAAGCTTACTGGTTTGATGTTGAATTCAATACCAGGCAAGTCAAGTCTGCACTGCGGCTAATTGGAACCAACTTCACCTTACAACAAGACAATGATCCAAAGCATATTTCCAAGCTCTGTAAGCGTTTATTTATATCAGAAACGGCCAGCTGGCGTGTTCTCTATCATGGAATAAGCCAATCTCCATTTCTAAATCCTATTGAATTGTTCTGGGATGAATTGGATCACAATTGAAATATCCAAGATGCATGGCAAAGAATTTCGGTTGAATGTTTGAAGAAACCAACAGTCCTAAGTGTGTGAAACTGATATTCAAGGGAGGTTTTTCAATTAAAGTTTAACATTTGTAATTCTTTTTTTTGTTTCTTTGGTCAAAGTAAATCTGCATGCTGTTATATGACCTAGTTTGTTGAATATAAACCAAATTAACGTGCACTGGCAATGTAGTTACCCATACAGTAGTTGTTCTGTATTGTTTTAAAGATTTATAATCGCACTCTTGATATCACCCAAATGAGAATGGGTTCCCCTTTTGAGTCTGGTTCCCCTTTAAGGTTTCTTCCTCATAACATCTAATGGAGTTTTTCCTTTCCACAGTCACCCCAGGCTGCTCATCAGGGATAAATACACATCATTTACTTTAATTCTTAAGTTCTGTTAAGCTGCTTTGAGACAACGTCCATTGAGAAAAGCACATTCAGGTTTTAAACCCATTCAGTTTTTTTTATGAAGCCGTTTCTGATATTACAAATGTTATTAATGAGACAAAGTGCTAAACCGATAACTTTCCTTATGGCATAGCCCTAAAGCAAAATAAAACACACCAAACATGTTAACTTGAATTCAGTTAAAGTGGAAGTAATCCATTGAAATGTCTGTATTTTTTTTTTTAATGTGTGAATTTGTCTTGTTCTCTCTCAGATCTGGTGGTTGGACACTGAGCTAACGTGTGGTCAAACGCGGCCGTTGGTCTTCACTCAGGGACACTCAGTGTGCAATCGTTCTTTTTTCCCCTGCTTTGACACTCCAGCTGTCAAAAGCACCTACTCAGCTACCATCAGGGTGAGTGGGATTCACATTTAACTACCAGATCAGCATGCACATAATTATGGGCTTATGCTCTGTATGTACATCTAGCATTTAGCTACACTAATCAGCAAAGTTCTGAGGTAAATCTAATGCATAGAACGGAAGCAAAGCAGCCCATTTATATTCAAGGATCTCATTTATCGATTCCAGCTAATCAAATCAGTACAATATATTTTTTACTGATATGGTGAACCTTTGTGATGTGTACAGTATTTTAAAAAAAGTGAGTACACCCCTCACATTTCAGCAACAATTTTACTAACTTCTCAAGAGACAATACTATAGAAATTAAACTTGGATATACTTTGAGTATCCAACATGCAGCTTGTATAACAGTATAGATTTTAGTCATTTAAAAATAACAACATTATTGTGTCGAAAGTGTCGATGTTTTGTGTGCGCACCATTGTTATCCATCACTGCCCTAATCCTCCTGGGCATGGAATTCGTCAGAGCTGCACAGGTTGTTGCTGGGATCCTCTTCCACTCCTTCATAATGACATCACGGCGCCGCTGGATGTTAGCCACGTGGCGCTTCTCCACTTGAGGATGCCCCAAAGGTGCTCAATAGGGTTCAGGTCTGGAGACATACTTGGCCACTTTATCACCTTCACCTTTAGCTTCCTCGGCAAGGCAGTTGTTATCTTGGCAGTGTGTTTGGTCTGTTATTATGTTGGAAAACTGCTGATCGGCCCAGTTTCTGAAGAAAGGCATCATGGTCTGCTTCAGAATGTCGGAATCCATGTTTTGCTCTCAATGAACCGCAGCTCACTAGTACCAGCAGCACTCATGCACCCCCAGACCATGATGCTACAACCACTATGCTTGACTGTAGGCAAGAAACAATTTTCTTGGCCTTCCTCACCAGAGCGTCGCCACACACGCTGGATAACATCTGAGCCGAAACAAGTCTATCTTAGTCTTACCAGAACACAGGACATGATTCCAGTAATTCATGCTCTTGTACAGGTCGTCTTCAGCAAACTGTTTGCAAGCTTTCTTTTGAGCCAGTTTCAGATGAGGTTTCCTTCTGCAAACCGACTTGTTGCAGTGTGACGAGCGGCCCTTCCACTTCTGCAACCTCTGCAGCAATGCTGCAGCACTCGTGTCTGTTTTTTAAAGCAGCTGACGCACTGCACGAGGACTCAACCTCTTTGATAGACCCTTGCGACGCCTGTTCTGAGTGGAATCCATCTTGGAAAACCTCTTTATGGCCCTGCCTACTGTACTTTAACTCAGCTTCAGGTTGTTACTGATCTTCTTATAGCCTCATCCATCTTTGTGGAGAGAAAAAATTCTAATTCGCAAATCCTCAGTTATTTGCCATGAGGTACCATGTTGAACATCCAGTGGTCAGTATGAGAGAATTGTACTGAAAGCACCAAATTTAGAGCGAAATTTAACTGCTCTAATACAAGATACACAAATTTGTATGGTCCTGTCAAGCAGACAAAAATAACTGGCTCACTTTTGTTGCCAGTTATTTAGAGAATAATGACTGTTGAGTTAAATTAATCCAAGTTTTATTTCTATAGTATTGTCCATTGAGAAGATAAACTAAAATAGTTGCTGAAATATGAGGACATTTATGGAACTAGTCTCTCCTATACCCAAGTTCACAAGAGGGGATGGCAGATGAGGGAATGGCCATTTGTAGCTGGTATTATGTGCAATATTAAATTTAGCATCTACTGCTAAATAGAGAAGAACCCTGAACATGTCATCAATGTTAAACATGACCATAAAACACACATTAATGAACTGCAATACACTTAAAAACCAAAAGACAGCTTTCTACTCAGAAAGTACATATAGAAATCTTCCAAAATGTATTACCAAAGAAAATAATGGAACATTATACAGAAGGACTTGATCTTGCCATGGAAATGGGCTCAGATGATGGCATGGCTTTGATGAACAATAAGCAACAAAAATGACAACAGTATATGTTCTTCAATATTCAAAAATTGCTGTGGTGTAAGTGGTGTGTATAAAACGCTGTTAAAGAGAGCTGCTTCTCATCAGCCACATCACATGACTTCATTGCTGACTGTTTTCCTGTAATGGCACTTCCTGATATGTCATGTTCCGTACTCTCGGGAATAATCTGTGAAATAACACTGCGAGTTTCACAATCTTGATACAGCGTGTCTACTTTTTGATCTTGCTTTCTTCTTTTTTTTTTCTTTTTTTCTTCGATTCAACTTCGGTTTTCACACGCCTCCCTTTTCTCACTTTCAGTGAAGGCACGTTCAGTTTCTCAGCTTCTCTTCTTTGTGTGGTCTGGCAGGTTCCAGATGGAGTGACGGTGCTAATGAGTGCCTCCAGGAGTGTGTACTCTAAGCAGGACCGGCTGTTCCAGTTTTCTATGGAGTACCCTGTTCCTGCCTACTTGGTGGCACTTGTGGCTGGAAATCTACAGCACGCTGACATCGGACCCAGGTGCGTGCGACGAGATTATTAAAAGATTATTTTATTTTATTTTTTTGGTGGTTTAAAAAAAAAAAAAAAACATCCAACACTGCTGCCACATTTAAAGCAAATTCAATGGCTCTAAAGTTCATGGTACATCTCATATATCGTTCCTAATATCTTACTGCAACCATTAAAATTTTAAAGTTGTTCATTAATGACTATTCAGATGCACTATATGGGCAAACATTTGAACACCTGACCATAAGATTCAAATGTACCTTTTTGAACCTCCATTTCCCATTCAGTTCTCTGTTCCACTCTTCTGGAAAGATTTCCCACAAAATTTTGGAGTGTGCTTAATGGGATTTTGCAAAGGTACTGGGTGAGGAGGCCTGGGGTGCAATCAGTGTTTCAATTCATCCTAAAGGTGTTCAATAGGGTTGAAGTGAGAGCTTTATAAAGGCCACTCATGATCTTTTACTCCAACCATGTCAACCATATCTTCATGAAGCTGGCTTTGTGCACAGGGGAATTATTTGGGTCTCCTAGTGTAAGTAAAGAGAAAATTTCAAGCTACTTTATCCAAAGACTTGTTGACCAGTTTGGGAAAGAACCACATATGGCTGGAAAAGTGAGATGTTGTCCTCCAGGCTCCTTCTTTATAGCTTAATACAAAAACACACCGGGAATTAGAGCATTTACAACAGGCTTTTAGAACATTCCTGATCATTTTTTATCAGCCAGATACCTTTTAGGGCACCACGTATTTAAGCCCAGATACAAATTGAGAGTAAATGGACACAGAAGTTGTCAACAAAATTGCAAACAGTGTGGTCATGTGGCTCAGTGGTGATTTTTTTTTTTTTTTAAGTTTCAAAGTCCACCCTGTGCAGGCCTGGTAGCCTTGTGGTCACATGGTCAGATTTCCATGGGGGATTAAAAAGCTTCCTCAGACATGCATCATATGTGGATGTAAATAAATAAAATGGATTAAAGACTAAGGGATGTGCAGCCTTTATTAAATATTATTTTTAGTTATTTATAGTTCTTAATTTATAGGACAACTTGTATCAAACTGTCATTAAGCAAAAAGGAGGAGGAGATTTAGATGAACTGAATTGCATGCATAAGTATTAAACACAAAAAAAACCCCATGGTAACCAAAAGGACTCCCATCATTATGCTACCACCACCATGCTTTACTATGTGCCAAGCAGTGTTGAGCAGCATTTGGTTTTATTCTCTAGTTTTTTGTCTAAATGACTGACAGTAACTATAGTTTTATTTTTCATGGACTGTCGACTAACAATGTGCAGTGTCTCGTCATATCCGTTTTAAATATAAACATAAAAAATTTAGAGTGCATGTGTGTGTCTGCACGTAGGAGCCGTGTGTGGGCTGAGCCCTGTCTCCTGACTTCTGCTGTCAGTAAGCTGGGAGGCAGCGTGGAGCGCTGCCTGGACGTGGCCGAGCAGCTCTTTGGCTCTTATGTGTGGGGCAGGTGAGTGTCTGTCCATCTGAACTCGACTGCTGTGTGCATATTAATCCTTTTGAATATGTTGTTAGAAACAAGAGGCTATTATTAGCTATGAAACAATGCACTGTTGCATTTCATACACTCTTGTACCAAAGACACATCAAACTTTTTTGTAGGAATTGATCCAGAAGTCTGAGGCCATTGCCAAGATCATTTATTTGAAACCATCTACCGTATTTTTCGGACTATAAGCCGCTACTTTTTTCCCCACGTTTTGAACCCCGCGGCTTAAACAACGAAGCGGCTTATTTATAATTTTTTTTCCTGGGTTTTTCCCGGTTTCACAAACTTCAAGCCAAAAAACTGAGCGACAATATATTAGACCAATTAAATTTCCGAACGAAAACGAAAAAACGCACTTCACCTGTGTTCTGAGCTGCACGGCATCAGGAGGAAAAAAAGCTTTTTTTTAAACGCACGACGATGCCAAAAGATAAACTCCAGAGGGAAATAGTTGTGAATGGAAGGAGGAAGACAGTGAACAATGACTTTCTTGGTAGGCTACTGTTTAGATACAAGCCGTTGTAACGCGTTGAGTCAGGGTCATGGGATAGCGCACTAACTCCAGTTGCAACAGAAATCATATAATCACAGACAGATCTCCAAAACTCGTGCTTTTTTAAAAATTTTTCTTGGCAACAGCATTACGGGTTGGTCAAAGAAACTTAGAAATACAGTGAACAATGACTTTCTTGGTAGGCTACTGTTTAGATACAAGCCGTTGTAACGCGTTGAGTCAGGGTCATGGGATAGCGCACTAACTCCAGTTGCAACAGAAATCATATAATCACAGACAGATTTCCAAAACTCGTGCTTTTTTTTAAATTTTTCTTGGCAACAGCATTACGGGTTGGTCAAAGAAACTTGGAAATCAGCATCAGAAAATAATAAAGACATATTCCTCTGTCTTGCACACATGCAGTAATAGTGGAAAAATGCGGCGGCAGGCTATTCCCAAAATGCCGCTCTGCTCTTAAAGGAGCCACAACATATTTCATACGTTACACCGTGTAACAGACACTGTCTTTCGTTAAAGCCTGTGTAAAGTTCATTATTTTTAATGTAGACACCTGCGGCTTATAGACAGGTGCGACTTATTTATGATTAAAATAAAAATCTTTGTCAAATGTAGTGGGTGCGGCTTATATATGGGTGCGCTTAAGTCCGGAAATTACGGTATACTTTATTTGGTTTGAAGCTGGTGCAAATCGCAGAATGTCCCAGGTATATAATGAACTATTAAGCATTTCAGATCAGTCTTGTAACTGGATATTCACAATATACTCTTGTACAATATGCTATTGTAGTGCACTTGTATAAGAAATCCAGATAGTCCATTTTAAAAGCTAATTTTGAGTCTTTGGTGTACTGATGTGCTTCTTCACTACATTGTCACATCGAAAATGGCAAACCACAGCAGCCTCTCACTGCTTCTGCTGCATAGAGCAAGAGTTGACCACAGACTACAAAAAGACATCACAGCCTTTTTTTTTTTTTAGAGTAATGTAGGTCAAACAAAAGGATGAAAAATTATTTTTTTTTTAAACAAACCTGGGGCTGTAGCTTGTTTTAATGATCAGTGAATTAAGTATTTTTAAAAAATAGATTTTTTTAAATAGTTTTTTTTTAATCAATATTTAAAATAATTTATCGAAATGTTTTTCAACAATATCAAGTAAATTTTTTTGTTTCGTTTTATTCTATACACTGTAAAGATATTTAGTCACACGAAAGCAATTAAAATATTTTTTTTTATTAATTAATTTGTGCACACTCTAAGTATAATGACAGCAATTCAAGCCTTGATTTGCTTGAATTATAACAAAACAAGTAAAAAATATAATAATAAATTATATATAAATATATACATGTTAAATGGACATCTAAGGACACCAGCCATGTATTTTACCGTTAAATGTGTTTGTTTATTTATTTTTTTTGCTACCACAAAATTTAAGGAACACAATTGTGAGGGATGTCTTAAGATTCAGTAGCACGAAATTTCCCTTCACTTGAGCTAGGAGACCCCAAACCTCTTTCAGCATGACAATGCCCCTGTGCACAAAGCCAGCTCCATGAAAATATGGTTTATATAGGTTGGAGTGGAAAATCTTGGTGCTATAGGTCTGATCTCAACCCTATTGAACACCTTTGGGATGAATCGGAATACTGGCTGTACCCAGGCCTCCTCACCCTACATCACTACCTCACGTTACTAACTGACTGTTGTAGCCCTAATCAAAAATGAGCAACATTATTGTAGGATTGCATTTTAGGATTTTGGGATTATGTTATGCACAGGATATGACCCATTCCTGAATATCTCCCCTCTATAGGTATGACATTGTTTTCCTCCCTCCTTCATTTCCTATCGTGGCCATGGAGAACCCATGTCTCACCTTCATCATCTCCTCCATTCTGGAAAGTCAGGAGTTCCTCTTGATTGACGTCATTCACGAAATCGCTCATGGCTGGTTCGGAAACGCCGTCACAAACGCCACCTGGGAAGAGATGTGGCTCAGCGAAGGGCTGGCCACGTACGCACAGAGGCGCATCACTACAGAGGTTTATGGTACACGCATACAAACACACCCACCCACACACACCCACCCATAATCTCTTCGCTTTAGTTTCCAGAAACTATGTACATGGTCTAGTATTGGGCCTTAACTTTTTTTTTTTTTTTTTTTCTTTCTTTGTGAAGTTGTATGTAAATTTTCTCTAGATTTTCAAAAGTTTTAGTAGTGGTGAATTTGTGTATATATAAATATGTATAAATTGGACTCACTAATAAATGATCACAGCTGAACAGTGGTGAACAGTAACAAAGTCAAAGTAATTCGTTACTGTACGTAGATAGCTTTTTTACGTATCTGTACTTTATGGAAGTAATTCATTCACCCTTAACTTTACTACATTCAATGCCAAATTTCATAATTTTTACTCAACTACATTTTTGCAAAATCAGTCGTTTGTTTTTATTTATGAGGATAAAAACTTAACTGGTCAAACACGCATCAATCCACCAATCAGGGTAGAGCACGTGGTCTGTTTTGAATTTGTTTTGATTGACTCTTGGTGGTATCTACTTATCACCAACATACAGTTCAGCATCAGTTCAACAGCAAGCAGAACATTTGAAAGGAATAAATGATGGAAGAAACTCCTGACTCGAGCTCGCCACAACACACGTGAACTTATTTGCACGATTTTTCTGAAGAAGTTGAAAAGAAGGTTTGGGCTCATGATAATTGTAATAGATATCACAGTGTTTGACACATTAATATCATTCTATTATTAGATCAGTGTGTTAAGAGTAACATTACAGTCTTTTCACACAAACTCGGTTCATTAGGCAAAGAGTCTTGTGGCGAAAAATAAAATGGAACGTTATAACTGTAATAAATCATAGTACTTTGGATACTTAAGTACATTTAAAGGTGAATACTTTGTGCTTATACTCAAGTGAAAATTTAAAGTGAGCATTTTTACTTTTACTGGAGTCATATTTTACCTTAACTTTAACTCAAGTACATAGTACGCGTACTTAGTCTACAACTGCAGATGATTTATATTTAGCAACACCCACAAAATCTATAAAAGCCAAAGCTTATAGCCAGCTGCAAACAACAAGAGGACATCTAAGTGTTGGAAGTGTGTCAGTTTTCTAATAATGCAGCTCAGCCACTGCAGCTCCCACAAACACTTTCCTATTTCTTTTGTTCTAATCGAATGGCTTAATTTTGTCTTAACTGCAATGTTTTGGTGTCATCTGGTACATCTGATCATTTTCGTACCGAATATATTTTACAAATATATCAATTACACTGTATAATACATTGATTAGTTACAGTAGAGTTGCTGATTTTCAGGGCCAGGATTTCAGGTTCAATCCTGGCATTTGTGTGCAGTTTCCCAGGTTTGATTTACTATTTTAATGCTGATAAATGATTACCATTATATCCACTCTGTTGAAAGAAACCACAACAGCTCCCATTCTGCAATACATTTAGGTCTGTGGGCGGCATACATTGTGTATACATGTATGCAAATAAACACATTTGGGTCTGAAGGAGCATTTGCACAAAATTTTCATTTTTCCCTGAACTACTCTATGTTTCCAGATCGTTCTGGTGTTATGTTTCTCTGTTCAGAAAGGATCACAACTGCTTACAGGTGGCAACCAAAGAAAACCGAGAGCATGTGTGTTTTGTTTTTTTGTTTTTTTTGCGCCCCCCCCCCAGCTGTTTCAGTGAAGTAGCTTCAGTAAATTTCCACACAGTAAACAGAGGTGTGTCTTTTTTTTCATTAATTCAGGGTTTTGTTTTGTTTTTGCAGGCGAAGCCCTCACCTGTCTGGAGACGGTCTTTCGTTTGGACGCGCTGCACAGACAAATGCGTCTTCTCGGAGACAACAATCCAGTGAGCAAGCTGCAAGCCAAGTTTGAGCCAGGTAACACACCTCACACATTCTGTTTACAGAAAGAGCACTAGTTTGTGCTCACAGTCCATTCCAATGTACATAATTGTGTTCTATTTTTTACCTCAGGGGTTAACCCCAGCAGTCTGATGAACCTGTTCACCTATGAGAAAGGCTTTTGCTTTGTCTCGTACCTCTCACAACTATGCGGTGACATCAAAAGATTTGACACTTTCCTCAAGGTCAGTGCCGTGAGAAGACTAGAAGACATTCTTTTCATTCCTCTGACTCTAATGAGCATTTAAATATTCAGAAAAGTCTCTTCTATATAGGATCTATAACAATCTAAACATTTACCAGTAGTACCTGGAATATAACTAAACACTTCCTGATCAGAACCGTGTCTCATCAGCAGTTTAATAGTTTATTTAGGAAGTACAGAACGTCGCTCACGGCCACTTGTGAGTCCTGGTGTAGTGTGTACTAGGCTTTTAAAGTTGAAAACGCTATGCGGGTCTGCGGAGTAGAGCAGCACAGCATGCAACAGCATCAATTACCAAATCACTGGTTTATTAACATGAGCTTTAATGGCTTTTTATTCAACTTTGGTAAGCGATCTTCTTTATTTTGAAGCACTTACTATAATTGTAGAAAGATCAGATTACCATATTTTTTCATTTATAATGGAAAACCTTATAATAGAAATGTGAAGAATATGTTAATTAGATATCAAAAAGTTCCTTTTGTTAACCTTTGTCTTTTTTTCTTTCTTTTTTTCTTTCTTTTTTTTTTTTTTTTTTTTTTAAAACGATCTTCTTTATTTTGAAGCACTTACTATAATTGTAGAAAGATCAGATTACCATATTTTTTCATTTATAATGGAAAACGTTATAATAGAAATTTGAAGAATATGTTAATTAGATAGCAAAAAGTTCCTTTTGTTAACTTTTTTTTTTTTTTTTTTTTTTTTTTTTTTTTTTTTTTTTTTTTTAAACAAGTTCTGGGGGTTTAAATCATGACTGCAGTGCTGTTTGATTCTTAATCCTTTATTCTATCTGACTGTGTATTCACACTTTATGTATGACTGTTTGTGGACACCTGACCATAAGTTTCATATGTGCTTTTTTTAAATAATTTCCTATTTAATTCTTTACTCTACTGTTAAGATGTTCCTCTAGATTTGTGGAGATTTGGTGTAGGTTGTAGAGACATGTTCTGGTGAAGGTTGAGGAGATCTTGGCCCAAAAGTTTTTGGTTTCGTATTTCAAGCGAAGAGAACATTTCATGCTTCCGCATCCAAAGAAAGCCTAAAGAATTGTCCACCCCAAAAAAATTCTAACTAGATGCCGTTTTCCTCGCATCCATGCTCAAAGAGGCTGAGTGAACCTGAACAGAGGTGTTTCAGATGTTCTGGTGTAAGATTAAAAGGATAAAAAGCTGTAAATAAATAAAATGGTGCATATTTGAATAGTATTTTTAAGGGAGGGTTACACAGAAAAGAATTCTGTGAAGATTATAAATGTTGTACCACTGAATTTAATCAAATGAACATACACACACAGTAATCCTCTTCTTTATGTAGGCATACATCGAACAGTTCAGGTTCAGCAGTGTGGTTGCTCAGGACCTGTTAGATTTCTTTCTGGGCTTTTTTCCTGAGCTGAAGGAGAGTTGCGTGGCACAGCGGGAAGGTGAGGTGCAATCACACACACTTTTAAAAATACCTGCGCTTCTTCTTTGTCTATATTTTAACCTGTAGATTTTATACCTCTTTTATTTATTTATTTTTTGTACTCAGAACACAGTGTACTTAATTATTTGCTTATTCCATTTACATATAAATTCAGATTGATAATATTTGTGTGTATAGGTGTGTGTGTGTGTGTGTGTGTGTGTGTGTGTGTGTGTGTGTGTGTGTGTGTGTGTGTGTGTGTGTATGTACACACACACACACACACACAGATACACCGACCAGGTATAACATTATGACATGTAAAGTGAATAACACTGATTATCTCTTCATCGTGGCACTTGTTAGTGGGTGGGATTTATTAGGCAGCAAGTGAACAATTTGACGAGGACCAAATTGTGATGTCTAGACGTCAAAGCATCTTCAAAAGTGCAGCTCTTGTAGGCTGTTTCTGGTCTGCAGTCGTCAGTATCTTTCAAAAGTGGTCAGAAGAAGGAACTGTGGTAAAACAGGGTCATGGACTGCCGAAGCTCATTGATGCACGTGAGGAGTGAAGGCTGGTCTGTGTGGTCCGATCCAACAGACAAGCTTCTGTAGATCAAATTCCTGAGGAAGTTAATGCTGTTGATGCACGATGGGTCAGGACTGTTTTGGCAGCAAAAGGGGGGACATATGCAATATTAGGCAGGTGGTCATAATGTTATGCCTGATCTGTGTACATCAAATATGACACTCCGAGCAGTGAAGAATTATCCAGTAGGAAACTACTATTCCTAACATCTAACATCTCGTGTCATTGAAACGATCTGTTCTTGTTTTCTCATCTTTGTCTCAGGATTGGAGTTCGAGCGCTGGCTAAACGAGTGCGGTCCTCCTTTATGTGAGCCGGATCTCTCCGCCGGGGGCATATTGACTGGGCCCGTCCAGCAGCTGTGTGAACTCTGGGGCACAGAGCCTCTTGACCGCCAAGGCATTGCGAACTTCGACATCTCTACATGGAGCACCTTCCAGACCGTTCTCTTTCTGGACCGGCTGCTGGACCGCTCACCTCTGCCACAAGGTGATCACTTAGTTCCATTTTGAGAACGTTAAATCGCTGTGCTCGGGGCTTTAATATGCAAATATCGTTTCGTTCTCATGGCTCTGCAGAAGTGATGAGTCTCCTATCGAGCTGCTACTCGGTTCTGCTGGATGGCATGAATGCGGAGGTGCAGATTCGCTGGCTGCAGGTCGTTGTAAGAAACAGCTTCTATCCTGACCTGCATCGCGTTCGCAGTTTCCTGCACAAACATGTGAGTATGTAGGATGTCGCACAAAGCCTAGCATTTCTGATTCTTAACGATCAATTGAAACACATTTTTCTTCTTAGAGCTGTTATAATCCATCATTATGTCATCACTGCACAGTGACTACTTCTTATTTATTTATTTATGTTTTTGCATTTAACCTCATGATTTACTCAATTAGTTAACTTTCAGTTTCAGATGCTTGTGAGATGAAAATATTTTTTTGCAGGTTTTTGTACATCAGTGGTGGATTAAATACATAAACCATGTACTTTAAATTAAAATATAGATACAGTAGATAAAATATTACTCCAGTAAAAGTAAAAATGCTCCCTTTAAACTTAAATACAAAGTATTCGCCTTTAAACGTATCCATTACAGCTATAATGTTCCTATTATTTTTTTAAAGACCTTTCGCTTAATCAACTGCGGTTTATGTGAAAAGACTTTGTTACTCTTAACACACTGATCTATTACAGTTTTTCTCAGTTACTTTGCAGCGTTTCTCAGATCAGAAATGAAATTCCCAAACCTACTTGTTCAATTCATTTAGTAATTTGTGCTCATAATATGAACATTTCTTGTTGCTGTGAATAAATTGATAAAAAAAACGCTTTCATTTAATCGATTGTGTACAAGTGTCTGCTATTTCCTACATTATCAGTTCTCCAAAATATATTATACTGGTTTCACCTGAATAGTTTTAACTCTCAAAACATCTCAGCATCAGTTCATTGCATAAGTCATTGAATAAAAAAATGGGTAAACCAGTTGTCATCATCTGTCATCTTAAATTTTTTATTAAACTTTTTATTTGTAAATGTGTTGAATTGATGAATTTTGCAGATAAATCTTGAATGTCACTAATGAAGAAGAGTGAATGGCATCCGATCAACCAATGATCAACTAGTTTTTAAAAAAAGTTCAAAGGTGAATCTTGTGAACCTTCAATTGGAGTATATACAGACAGAGCAAAACACAGAATTATACATTATGACAATGGATGAACTTAGAAACAAAAGAACACTTGTACAGTACAGTAAAAGTGTGAATCCTGTCTGGATCAATGTAAATCAAATATCCAATCAAATAAATACATTTGTGCTGCTGTGGTTCATAGATGCCAAACAGAAGGAAATCAAATTTGACATTTTTCTGTCACTGTGATCCAAACCCTAGTTTATATCAAGAAATCCTGAAACTGTGCACCATCATACTGACAACATGACTAAACATTTTGATGATCTTGATTGTGAACAATGACAAAGTGACTTTTCATTCTCATTGGAATGAGTTGTTTGGCACAAACACTTACTTTTGAGAGATGAACTAAAGATTCTGAGGAAAAGTACAGGTTTTTGCTAGAAATCCAATGTATTGTGCTGTTTGTACACTTTGTTTGGAGAAATGCACTTCCTGGTTTGCAAATATTAAGGGTGATTTGAGAAATGCTCCAAAAAACTGTGGTATGAATGATCATAATGAGTCAAACGCTGATTGATATCTATTACGGGTATCATGCGCCCAAAACCTTTTTTTCAACTACTTCAAAAGAATCGTGCAAATAAGTTCATGTGTATTGTGGCAAATTCGAGTCAGGAGTTTCGTCCATCATTTATCCAACTCTAAATGCTTGCTATTGAACTGAATCTGAACTGTATGTCGGTGTTGAGTAGATACCACCAATCAAAACAAGCTCAAAACAGAGCACATGCTCGACCCTGATTGGTGGCTTTAATCCACTTTTTAAAGTTTTTATCCACTTATAAATAAAACGAATCAACTGATTTCACAAAAGTTAAAACTTTGATATTTGACTTTGAAATGTAGTGAAGTAAAAGTGTATCCAAATGGAAATACTGCAGTAAAGTACAGATACATGAAAAAAGCTACTTAAGCACAGTAACGAATTACATTTACTTCATTACTCCACCACTGGTGTTCATTGACTAGTGGAAGTTTCTGGCACTTTCTCCTTTAAACTAAACCTCTAACTGTATACTTCTGCTTTGTAGCCTTTATTAATACTACGGTACCAGTTTCCACAAAAGTCTACGTCATCTATGCCTGCAAATTTCTACTGTAACCTCCTCCTTCCGTTTTCTGTTCATCTCCACAGACCTCACGCATGTACACAGTGCCTTTGTACGAGGACCTGTGTGGAGGAGTCCTGAAGTGTTTCGCTGTCGAGGTGTTTTACCAAACACAGGACCGCTTGCACCCCAACCTTCGCAAGGCGCTGCAGCAGATTCTGTTCCAAACCAGCACAGCCAACAACTCCAGCACCCCGGCCCTGGTCGGCCCACCCCAGTCCACTCCGTCACCACCTCCAGACCCGCCCACTAATGGGACCATGGCCTTGCTGGACGTCAATGTGTCTGCGTGACACTATAGAGAGCTGCAGTGTAAGTGAACTGAGGAAGGAACGGAGAAGATTGTCGCAGGAGACCGGCCTGTGTGCGCACGTGTGTGCGTGCGTGTGCACGTTATCTCCAACACTGGGATTTTTACATGCACCTTCAATATTCACGTTCAAGCTGCTCAGGTTTTGTGGAATGAAGTGGAGGACAGACATGATGTGTTCAAAGATGGTTTGTGTGTGTGTGTGAGAGAGAGAGAGAGAGAGAGAGAGATGAGGGTGCGTATGGATGCATCAGTTAAAGATTGCCATTTGTCAATTCCATGTTAGTGTGTGTGTACGCGTAATAAGACGTGTGTGTGATGGATAGTGTGTGTTTGCACTCTGCCTATGCACCAGTCTGAATGTGTTTTGCACCCTTGAATACTTCTATGTGCCTCTGACCTCAGATCACACCATGTGACCAGTAATGAACTCCGTATCAGACTGTAATTAAAAGCCAGGTGATGGAAAAAAAAAAAAAAAAAGCTGCTCATGGATTTAACATATATTCTGGCCATATATGAAAGGTACACCATTTTTCCCTTTGATGCACATGCAGAAGATCCGCTTCCAAGCTTCTTCTTTCCAAGTGTTCTACTTCCTCTTCTTCGCTGCTGCTTCTTCTTTTTTTTTATATATTTTTTTATATTTAGAGCCCCACAAAGAGCAATAAAAGCTTTTGGCCTGCAGTTTTGAAAGGAAAATAAAAATACATTCCAAAATCACACCAGCATCTAATGTGCAGCGAGCACTTACTGGAACGCTCCACCTTGTAACACACGTAAAATAAATATATTTCTATTGAAATATCAGTCATCCCGGTGCTAGTTTCCTGGTTGGTGCTGTATGAGCACTGGCATCACATCACAATGTATCTCAGCCAGAAGGACAACAATCAGCTTTCTGTTCATTCTTTTTCTCCCTTGTTATTTTCAAGCTTAAAGTAACGATGGATTATTGGAGACATCGAGGTCTCGGAGTCCCAGAATGCAATGCAGCTTTCACAGTTAGCACAGCTCGAATAGCACGGGACTTCGAATAGTTTTGTCTGTTTAAACGGAACGTGCAGGTGAGGCGGACTGTCTTAAGTAGTAAAGCGCCGCTGCATCTTCTCTGTCCGAGTGGAAAAATACTTTCGACTCCATTATCTCAGCAGAGTCGAGCAGCATTGTGTAGGAAATACAAATTATACCAGTATGCCAATGAACAACTGCAAATTTCTTTATCAAATAAATCCCAGATGCAACTGAAGATCACGTGATCACATACAGGTTATTATGCAAGTCCTCAGTATGACCATTTTCGAATCCAGAAACTCTTCCGTACTCAGCAAATAATTTGTCTTCGGGTGACTCAAACGCTAGTTAAAAATGCTGACACGCGAGTTATTTTGAAGTGCGCGAGAGACACGATTTGAAAGATCTCCGTTTCTCTACGTCTTGATGCGAAAGTGCAAAGAAATCAATAAAGCAGCTGAAAATGAAATGAATTCGAATTTGTTTTTAGCCAATCGATAGATTTTAAACTGAAGAGTCACATGAAAGTATTTTCGTTCTGATATTCGGTATATGGACAAAAGTTTGTGTGACACATTAAGTCTCCATTTGCTGTTATAATAACCTCCACTCTTCTGGGAGGATGTTCCACTCGATTTTTTGAGTTCGCTCCGGGAGATTTGAGCTCATTAGTCTGGTTCTGATGTAGATGAGGTGAGGAGGCCTGGGATGCAGTCAGCGTTCAAATTCATTCCAAAGGTGTTCGTTAGGTTTGAGGTCAGACCTCTGTAACAGGTCATTTAAGATCTTTCACTATGACCTACGTAAAGCATATCTTCATGGAGCTCACTTGGGTCAAGTTTGGGTCTCCTAGTTCAAGTGAAGCAAAAATTAGATCTTTTACATAAACCTTTATATGGAATTCAAAGACATTCTATAAAACTGTGCATCAAAATTTGAGAAAAAGCAACACAAATAGAAAATCCAGGTGTTTCAATACTTTTGTCCACATAATATGTATCTGTGAAGGATGATACCTCAAATGCAACCGAATTGAAAATAAATTTGATTATCCAAACCTGAACCCTCTGGATTGGACTCTCAGGTGTGTCAGTTCTACAGAGACCGAAACACGTGCCTTCTGAAAGAAAGCTTTCAGCCCACGTCAATGAGACGTAGATGTTGTGACGTCAGTGTTGGAGAAAAATTCCCTTCAGGTTTCCTGTATTCCCTGCACATTCTTCTTCATTTTTTTTTCTTTCTTTCCTCTTTTTGTGTTTGTTAAAAGTGTGTTAATGAAATACTTTTGAAAGAAATGAGAAGGTTATACTGGTTTCCAGATGTTTGTTTAAACTTTATGGTGATGAATCGAATTTTCATGTCTCCGCTTTTATTTCCTTGACCCCCATATTGTAATTGCTTTGTTTATCGGAGCTTGAATGTATTTGAGATAAAAATGTGGAATAAATGCAACACAGTAAATGCAAATGAGGTGGGCGGAGTTAGAGTTAGCCAAGGAAATGTTAATGGATGTATGCTATTTGATAAGTGGATGGTGTTGACCTGGCTTGGTGTGTGTGTGTGTGCGTGTGTGTGCGTGTGTGTGTGTCTGTGTGTATCAAATATCAAACATGAGTGGCCTTAATAATCCCAGCAAATAAAGGTTTGGTTTCTGTTTTACAGAAAATAAACATGAAAATGATCTTCACTGTATACCGTTGTGTTTTTGTTATAAAAACGTGTTTAATTACCACAAATCTCTTTTTATTATTATTATTAAGTAATGAATAAAATATGACAGGTGTTTTAAGAAGATTTGTGGGATTCTCCCATCCTCTACAGTGGGGGGAAATAATTATTTGAGCCCTTGCTGATTTTCACCACATGAACGGGGCCATGCACTGTAGAATCTTGGATGGTAACCTCATGGCCTATGAAGATGGGTTGTGGACGGTTCTTCCAGCATGTCATTGATCCATACGGCCAAGGCAACGATCTGATGGTCCTGTAGCCCATTCCATGCCTTGTGCAGGTCTACAATCTTGTCCCTGATGGAGAGGTTTTGGTGGAAGAGGTTGATTTTGTGACTGGTGTCTTTTATACACATAACGAGTTGATATTAGGAGAACTTTCCTGAAGCTGCAGGACTAATTTCGTGGATCAGATACTTACTTAATCAAATACAAATTAATTTTAACCTTTCTTTAATGGATTTTTTTTTTATTTTGTCTCTTTGTTAAAATAAACTTACCATAAAAATTCTAGACTGTACATTTCTTTTTTAAGGTGTACATTTACAAAATCAATTGGGAATCAAATAATTATTCCCCCCACTCTAGGTGTTTTATTCTCCTAATTCTGCTTTTGGTTATATGTCAGTAGTTTCAGGGTTTTTAATCTGTCACAATCATCTTTCATATATATAGTGCAGTGTATTTTTGTGCTGTTTGTACAAATTGTTTTGAGAAATGCACTTACTGGTTACTTAAGGATGAATCGAGAAATGCTCCAAAGCAGCTGAGAAAAACTGTAGTAGGTATTTTTTTTTTTTTATATATAAAAAAAAAAACATTTTGGGCAGAAATATTCTTCTGTTTTGTATAGAGACTGCTCTGTAAAATATTTGATAAGGATTTATTTTGGTCAATTTACTGAGAATTTGATTACGCATGTAAAACCAGACAGGGGGCGCAATGGTACTTCCATACACATCTGGCCAGGGTTGCCAGATTTAATATAGAAAAGAAACATCATATTGTCAAGACATTGGTCTGGGAAAGAAGTCAAGTATATATCTTTATTTTAATTTTTTCACATACATATTAATCTGCACTTGACAATTTGCACAATGCTTCTGTGCACATGTATATCTATCTATCTATCTATCTATCTATCTATCTATCTATCTATCTATCTATCTAGCCAAAGATTCACAATCATAATTTTAATAGTACCAAATAACTCTGCTAAGTTGTCATTTAATTAAAACGACAGTTGGGTGACATGAATAGGCAACAGATGTATATAATTATGTATGCATGTATTTGCATGCCTAATTAAAAAAGTAACAGATTATTGCTTTATTAAGAAAAGACCATGGTATAAAGATTTTAGTTTTTCATTCACAAAACATTGTTCTAATTAGATCCAGGAATAAGGAAACCTGTGTAAATTCTTTTATTTCTGAATATAAATGTGATTTTTAATACACCTTCAGTGGTTATTCTTAATTGTTACAATTATGATACATTAATACTAAAGACTACAAAGAAAGAATACATATGGAATTATGTAGTAAAACAAAGTTTTATTTGTGACATTTCTTGCCTTCTTGTTGTGCTTTAGATCATCAGCTGTCTTGTGCAGATGAAATAGAATAGAGTCAATAACCCTGTTAGTGTTATCACAACATTAATTGACTACATAATTCCATATATGTTCTGTCATCATTTTAGTGTCTTTACTTTTAGTTTACAATGTTGTCTACAGCAGAAGTAAAGTAGGGAAAAAAACAACAAAGAAGAAGGCATGTCCGATATTTATTTATTTAAATGAAAATTTTAAAATGTACATGTTTATTATAATGACAAATAGAAACAAGTAAAAGTGGGCGGAGCCTTAATTAGTGCCATTTATTTCAGGTAAATCATTGAAATAGCATGGGGAGTAAAAAAACACATTTCTGTTAATTTTCTTTCATAATGATAGTGTAAAACAATATATTATTCAGTTCATATTCCGTTCATTAAAACAAAAATCATAAACGATTAACATGAACATGTAAAACTCTTTTTCTGTAGTGATGTTTTAAATGTTGAATACTGTGCAATCTGGCAACCCGACAGCTGTTCCATAGGGACAGAGGGAACGCAGTCTTGTTCACGCAGAGTCCGTTGTGAAGCGGACCGCTGTTGTTGCTGCTGCTGCTGCTGTCGCTGCTGCTTCTCCGGACAATACCAAAGCAAAAGATTATTACAATACCAGATGATTTAGCATGTTCGTTTCGTTCGCAGTTTTTATTAAACATATACGTGTTTATATCAGTTAGATCGTATAAGAATTCCAGTACAAGTTTACAGTCTATTAGGAATTGCTTGTAGTTTATTACGGTGTATTTTTATATAAAGTAAACGGATTTATCAACAAAAACGGCTGACAATATCAAACATTTGTAGGAATATTAAAAAAAATATTATTTTACCCTAAAGACTGAAGTTTATTCCGTGGATATTTCAACTGTAATATTCTAAAAAAAAAAAGAAGAAAAAAAGTGTTGCAGCGCAGAATTCCACTGAAAAGAGCTCAGCGGTTTACCGGACCAGCCTTCCCCGGCGTCCCGGCGCCCAGGAGCGGCTTCGGGAGGTACGCGAGTCCCGATGCTCCCGGCCTTCTCCACCCCAGCGGGCCGCAATGGGGGAGACGAAAATTATCTACCACCTGGACGACCAGGAGACTCCGTACCTGGTCAAAGTGCCAGTCCCCGCCGAAGAAGTCACTCTGGCACACTTTAAACAAGTCCTCAATAAACCCAACTATAAATTTTTCTTCAAGTCAATGGACGATGATTTTGGGTAAGATTTTCTTCTCTGTCTTCAGAAGACACTTGTTTTGAGGGGGGACACACGTTATCATCATCATCATTATTATTATTAGTCTTTAAATCTCATCCGTCACATTTTTTCCATTCACACAGCCTGGTTTATTGTTTAGGAAACCGGTTTGGATTAAATGGAAATAAAATAAAGGATGTTTACAGTCTATAGCTTGAGATGAAATACATCTGAGTCCCTTTTAAATGCTAAACACATGATGGAAATGGGAAAGATCTTTGCTATATATGGATAGGATTGGGTGTAGGGTTGGCATGTGCAAATCTGAAGTGTTTTTCTTTTGCTGTTTCTTTTTTTCTTTCTCTCTGAGGAGGTCTGCAGGGTTTCTCAGGTCAACCAGACAGACAGACTCTTTGCGGGAAAGCAGAGAAGAATAAGAGCCCTGTTGGTGAAAGAGTGAGGAATGAGCCAGGCTTGGCGCTTACTCTGTAGGACAGGAGGGGAAATTGGTGAAAGTCATTTAGGGAGAAATGATCCTCAGCTTGGATTTAATGTTATGCATCTGGATGGAAGGATGGATGGAGTGAAAATGTAATCATATGACAGGTCTGTGAATGATATCCGACCTGAATGTGTTTATTTTGGCAGGTCTTTTCTTTAAATCCAATTCACATTTATTTTTAGAGCGCTTTTAACGATGGACATTGTCCCAAAGTGTCTTCACAGCAATAAATAGGTTATACAATATGAATTTATATGTTACTACCTATAAGTTTATCCCTTATCAGTTCATCCCTAAAGAGCGAGCCAGTGGTGACAACAGCAAGGAAAAACTCCCTGAGATGGTATGAGAAAAAACCATGAGCGAAACCAGACCTCTTCTAAAGGGAACCCATCCTCATCTAGGTGGCACAGACATTTATTCATCATAGCTTCATCATTGTTGAGGTGTACTCAGTGATCTTCGCTTATATTGCAGTCCTAAGATATTGTGAAACCATCTACAGCTGCACATTGTGGTCTCCAATTGAAGAGAACTCCATCCAGAAGTAGGGAGTTAAAAGGAATCAGGCAGATCTGAAAAGAAAGGAACAGGATCACTGGCACCTCAGGAGCATGTTTAACCAGACAGACAGAGAGAGAGAGAGAGAGAGAGAGAGAGAGAGAGAGGTTGGGCTAATCAGGACTAGTCAGATTGGGCTAGTTTTAGTGATCCTTCATTTATAATTTATTTTGGATGAAATTGAATTACGATATAATGAAATAACACAGCTATGTTAATCCCTACTGGGAAAATGAGGCCACATAAGGAAAAGAGATAAAATAACGCATAAATTGCAGATTTGACGTGAACGATAAGAAACGCGTTCCCTTTTTTATTTCGAGATTCCGTATTCGAGATTTTTAATTTCCATTTCAGTTGTTTTGTATTGCACTTACCAAAAAAGAAACCACATGATCTGTTTTATCCGTGACAACACTTTCAAGCGTTTTCCAAAAACGAATCGTTCACACTGAAATATCTGAAAATACTGTATATAGCTTATATATCGCTACATTGCATACAAAACGTACAGAACTTTGGTTTGCTATTCTATTTGGTTTGCTTTGAATGAACATGACAATTGCTGACAAAAGTAGTTGCCGTTGGTAACACTGTAAGGTTGCAAAGTCAGCAAAAAATGTCATCAGCATCTTGTTTGTTGCAAGTTGTATGAGTCGCATGACTTTAAAAATGTCATTGTTTTTGTTCCATTTTCTCAGTCCGCATGACAACTTGAAAGTGACATTTTCAAAAATGTATCCTTCTTGGAGGGAAAACTTTGGTTATCGCTTTTCTAAAATGCTGTGTCAATGAGGTAAGAAAGCCAAAACATGGTGAAAGTGTATACAGGTGAATTGTGGATATAATTAAAGATTAATTGCATTGGTTAACAATTGATCTTCTGGCTGAAGACAAATTAAAAGTGGTGCAGAAAAGCATCTCTGGACACCTGGTCACCACAAAAAGATCACCCGTCCTTTTTCCTGTCTTCGACTTCCTTGTTGCTGTCGGCTTGTCTCTTGTTTTTGGTTGAAAAGGTTTTGGTCAAACATGGATGTGGTCTTGTGCTCATCCACTTGTGCTTTTTTACCAATACTTTCTCGTCTGCGTATACTAATTAGGCCATTCGCATTCTCAACTGCTGCTTTCTGAATGTTTTTTGTGTTTCGCACCATTCTTTCTAAACCTGAATGTTCCCACGCGAGCTGCAGCGAACATAATTTTCGAGTCATCAAGGCTGCATTAGTCATTTATTCTATTAGCATCGAGTCATCCTCTACACAGACATGTATTAGGGTATTTAAGGCAATTATTTTTTTTTTGTCCCTCACCCTGCAAGATTTGTCTTATTAGCCTGATTGTTTCATGGGATAACTTTGAGACCTACTGACAGGTCATGAACTTTACAAAGAACTATAGTAGCAAATAGGCAGCCTAGTGCTGTAATAATTCTTCTTTTTTCTCTCTCTCTCTGGAGGCAATAGCTTTTGTTCCTGCTAGCTTCTTAGACGTATAACCTTTAACTGGTACCTTTACAACACATCACTGCCATAGCCTTTATATTTATTCACTGTATATTTATATATGTGTGTGTAGATGCATTACATATACTCACATATTTATCTGCACTTGTCAATTTGCACAATTGCTACTTTTTTGCACTTCTGGTAGATGCGAAACTGCATTTCGTTGCTGTGTACCTGTACAATGCAATTACAATAAAGTTCTATCTGTCTGTCTGTATGTCTGTTCGGTCAGTCGGTCGGTCTGTCTTGTCTGTCTGTCCGGTCAGTCGGTCGGTCGGTCTGTCTGTCTGCCTGTCTGTCTGTCTATATCATCCATCCATCCATCCTTTCTTTCAACTATTTATCCATCCTTCCTTCCATCCATCCATCCATCCATCCATCCATCCATCCATCCAGACACTTTTTTCTGAGAGTGCACTATAAACATGCATTATATGGACAAACGTATTGGGACACCTGACCCGATTTCCATCTCAATTGTTCCCAGATAGTAGGAAGGACATAAGTATATAGGATGTCTTTGGATGTATTAGAGTTTCGAGTAATTTACTACAGAGCTCTGACCTTAACCCTGTTAAACATCAGAGATCAGAGATGAATTGGAACCCAGACTGCACCCCTTCACCTTAAATTAGTACCTGGATTTACTACATTTCTTGTGGCTGCATGAGCACAAGTCTCCACTCCAACATCTAGTGGAACATCTTCCCAGAAGAGTGGAGGTTAAATGTGGAATGGGGTGTGCGAAAAGCACAGAATCTTATTGGGCTTCCACAAACTTTTGTCCCTTTCGTGTCTAATGCGCTGCACCTCTAGCACGTTTCCTTATATAACAGATATGCATTTTATGATAGATAGTTTTTTTTGAAGACCCACTGCCACGCTTATATCCATGGAGAGTTGCTTTTCTTGGCATGGTGGGGCACTTTCACATGCATCCGCTGTATTTTGCGGCTAGGCCTCACACACACACACACATGTTTGTTTGTGTCTGCACCCAGTTCAGGTAAGTAAACAGCAAGCAGTCGCTCACTCCAGCTTATACGATTAAACAGAGCCAGACATGTGGTCTGCTTTGGATACTCTGTGGTCGTAGGTCAGATTAGCTCATTTACAAGATGTTCTGCATGGACATGTTTTCTGGTTATTGTTTTTTGGAAAATATCCAACTTGCACATAACTAATATTGATGACTCTTTAAAACATTATTACCGCTCCTGCATTTTTTGGAGTGAATTACGTTTTTTTCTCATACGCTTGTACACCACGCCCCGCCTTGTCTGGATATGTTTGCTAACAATCATCTCAGCGTATTCAGGTTGTTTTAGGTTGTTTCCATAGGAAATCATCCACTGAAGGTTGGTTTGATGCGATTCCTAAAGCAAACCATTATAACAGGGCATTCTTCCACATAATGAACTGTTCTAGTCGTTAAATGTGGTGAAACATTCACAATTATGTTACCTGGTATTTTCTGCTATACCCATACGGGACGCTGCGAATTCATTGTTACTATAGAAACGCTAAAGTTTTAGAACGAACGCATCAATTTTAAACTGTGAGCGGTGGCGTTAATTAGCCGACACCTTCTGACCAATCACGATCGAGGATTCAACACCGCTGTGCTCTGTAATAAATGAAATAATAAATGTGTAATAATTTGTTTCCTTTTTCGAAAATTTTTTATTTTTATTGCTGAAATTGCATACAAGGATATCTGTGGAAACTGAACCCAACGTCCTTCTGGTGCTCATGAAGCAGGATCAGATTAATTGATCTTATTGAAATGAACTACATGAAGGCACGATGTTAATTGATAACATTTTCGTTTTTTAGGTTTCTAAATTCCATTGTCCTGATGTAGGTTCATTTCACACATGCGCTCGTTGTTACAATTTCAGCTTTCTTCCACATCAGCATCTCACTTTCCAGTAACATGCTCAAACAAACTTCGCATATTTATTCAGGACTCAGTGTTCGGCAGCCAGCTGGCGTGCCTTCACTGTGCTGGTTCGCTGCTTGCTATGTCTTCTAAGAGTTTTGTTTGGAAAATGGATGATCAGGGGTGTAAAGGAATGGTGCAGCTAAAAAAACTTTCCCTCAGCCCAAAAGTGGTCTGGTTTTGGTGGAGCACTGAAGAGGATGTAGATGCCAAATAATGTTTCTTGCACTGAATGTTTTAATGGTATCAAACGTTTTCCGTCTATAGATTATAAATATTACATTTACATGTACAGTTTTTAAGAATGGACATTTTGAGGTTGTTGGCGTTACTTTCTTGCAGCATTTTTCTGTGATATTTTTAACGTTTTCTTAAGTTTGTCCAATTCATCTTGTGTTTTGGACCATTTATCAAAATGACCATATTCACTGTATATGTTAATTTCAATGCAGAAATCATCCATTTAGATCAGCAGTGTTGTTAGAAATGTTTACAACAGCAGCCTCAGTCTGCATGTGACTAGGACTGTATGCTACTATGGTTACTGTTGTTTATAAGTCAGTGTGTTAATATAGAGCTTTATTAAAGTGTCCAGAACTGCGCGTGTGTGTGTGTGTGTGATAAAAGACCTTAATACAAGAAAATATAAACGCAATGCCAGAGGGTTTAATGCGTCAAGATGCTCAAGGGCAGTGGCACAACCGCTTTTCTTAAGTTCCCTGTTCCTCCATTTCTCATTCTGCAGCATCTTCTGTCAGCGTCTCTTCAGAAATCAGGCAAACTTTCTTTTGTTGACCAGTAATGAAAGCCTTTAACACTTTCATACAACAACAAAAGAAAGTTTGCCTGAATAAGATTTTTTTTTCTTGCAATTCTGAATCTTTTCTCGCAATTCCGTCCTTTTTTTCCCCTCACAATTCCAAACGTATTTCTCACGATTCCGACTTTGTTTCCTGATCTATTATTTAATGGAACATGTTTTTTAAATGCATGCCTTTTGTTATATTTAAGCATGCAAATATGCTCTGCTATAATAGTAATTATTTTACAATGTTATTTATTAAATATTAGATTACTGCAATTCCTTGTATTTTAAATTTTCGGGTTTGGTTGAGAGAAACTTGCGTAACTTTTTAGCTACTTGTTGCTCAGATGCAAATATAGAATCAAAGCAGTTCTTTTAACCATTAGGTTTTTTTTAGTGGCTATTAAACATCCTCTTCCACAGTTTGTTCCTGTTTGCTGTTATAATAGCCTCCACTCTTCTGGGAGGATGTTTCAGTAGATTTTGAAGTGTGCTTGTGGAGATTTGTGTAAATTCAGGTATGGATTTAAGGTGAGGAGGCCTGAGATGCATTTAGCGTTAAAATTCAACTCAAAGGGGTTCAGTGGGGTTGAGGTCAGAGTTTTACTACAGCGTAACCAAGATCTTTTACTAAAACCATATGTTCATGAAACTAGCTTTGTGCACAGAGACATTGTCATGATGGAACAGGTTTGGGTCTCCTAGTTCAAGTGAAGAGAAAATGTCATGCTACCGCATTCAAATACACCTGATACAACTTTGTGCGTGCAGTGCGAACAGTTTGTGGAAGAACTCCATATGGCAGTAAAGGACACGTGTTTCAATTCTTTGTCTATATTATGTTTATTGGCTGACTGCCTACATTTGGGGTAAGATAAAAAATTGTATACATTTAGTTTTTACCGTGAGCTATTTCTAGTCGAGTTCACAGAAAGTCAAAGCTGGGAATGTCGAGCCCTCAAGCTTTTTAACTCAACTGCTTCAACTACATGAAGCTACATGCGTGTGTTAGAGTCTGCCTCAGTTGTAAGTCAGGTGCAAACTATACGTTAAAGCAACTGGAGTTGGAGTTCAACTAAGTTCAACTGAATGAAGAATTTAGCAAATCTGAAGCTTATTGAATAGTTGTGTGTGTTTTTTTTTTTTAATAGCAAAAACTATATACAAAAGCTTTATTTGAACAACATTAACTAATACAAAATGACTAACTGGGACATAAGTTCTGTAGCTGTGCTAAAGTCATTCCACTTTCTCGGGCATTATTGCAGTTAAGCAGGGCCTGTGTCTTTTGAAGGATACTTTTCAACTGCTATAGTGTGGTTCTGTGACAAATGACACTCATTGTAGGTAATATTGTCACACAACTACATTATAACATTCGAAAAGAGCTTTTTGATAGTTTTCAAGACACCAGCTCTGCTCCATTGCAAGCTACAGATGGTTACCCCGAGTTACGATGCTTCAACTCACCATTTTTCGATCTTACGATGAGGAGAGCAATATGACAAATTGTAACCATGTATGACACGTTTACCGCGCAGCCGGCATGAGCGTATTCCTGTAAGATGCCCCACTCTAGCTAGCGGTCGACAGAGTAAAGTTGTCTCATTGTGAATTTTTTTTCTGTTTTAAACGGTTTCAAACAACAATTTTTGGTCATAAAAGCAAGTCTTCCAAACGCCAAGTGTATCTCCTGCTGGTAGTGAAAAAAAGGAGAGAAAAGCCATCATTTTAGAGCAGAAAATAAGAATTGAATTATCATAATTAATTGAGGTGAGTCAGCCATTTTCCACAAAGCACATATTTACTGTAAAGGAGGATAGTAGCTAAACTATCATCATTGCTGGAGAACGACTCTCACCTTCTGTATGGGACAGTTTCAGCTTTGAGCAGCTCCTTCAGTAAAACACTGTTACATCCTAAGGGTCTGAAGGAGCGATACTGAAGGTCTTTTCTCCCTTTACAAGACTTTACACTCAGAGCTGCTCCCAGTGAACCAGTCTCCATCACAAACACTGTTATTACTGTTTAACTGTGCAATAATAACAGTTTTTTTTATTCGCAATAACAATCATTTTGAAACCGTGCAATATTAGCTATGTGCAATATGTCTGATAGTGTCTACCTATTTGTCTCTTTTTCTTCCTTTGTATTTGTGAATTGTGTTGTATATACTGTTAGGTTTCTACATTTTTTTTATATTTGCACATTTCTTTTTCTTTGCTGCAGTTCCCCACTGTGGGACGAATAAAGGTATATCTTATCTTATTTTCTGGTATTGTACTGTAAACCAGTGCAGCGCTCTAATTGCAAACTTTATTATTTTGTTTTTTATAAAATATTTTGAAATACTGCCAAATTCTTCATCAGATTCCTTTGCAGTCTTTTCTCCATTGCACATGTACTTTTCAAAAACCGTGGTTCCTCAGATATACACAGAATGCGAAACGAAGCACCAAAGCCAAACCAACAAACATCTTTTATTAAAAAAAATATTAACTAAAACTTTGTGAAAATATTTTTCTTTCACTTCCATGCCTGTCAATCAACTTACCATTTATTGCAAATCTTCATACAAGGCTTTCATCTCATTCAATCTATTCTTGTGCCTTTTAAGCAATTTTAAATTGCTCTTCATCTGTCACCCCTCTGCATCTTGTCAGCAGTTTCTTTATCGTTTTTGCTGATGTGATTGACAGTAAGTGGGGTGGAACAGGGGGGCAAAAAGTTTGATCATTTAGACCGGTGGTCCCCAACCTTTTTTGCGCCACGGACTGGATTAATGTCAGACAGTATTTTCACAGATCGACCTTTAAGGTGTGTATTACAGCCGCTACCTATAAGAAGGTAGGGGCTGTAGGCAAGACATGTGACTGGGCCAGGCATCATGACATGCATCAAGAGTGAGCCATAGACAGATGTGTATAAAAAAATTTTAAAAACCCAGAAATGATGTAAGTTATGTATTCTTTCTGTGTGGCCCAGGTGTTGGGGACCACTGATTTAAACCCCCTGTACTTTGTAGATACCTGATAACTGTAATGACTGTTACTCCTAGGATTTGTAGCTGTGAGAGTCTTTATTTTTGTATGATTACACTTTCTCCTGTTTTTGTTTAGCTAGAAAGACAAGGAAGGCATTGTATTTTCTTGTCTTTTCCTTTTTTTTCCTCCCCCCTATTTTTCCCTGCAAATCAGTGTAAGCAGACAGCGTCACTTTGCGTTTATTGTTTAGGTGTTGCTCAACCCAAAGCTATTTTCCAGCACTAATCTTCCATCCAGCTATTTTCCAACAAGGGCAACAAAACTATGAGTGCCTTTGAGTCTTTGTTTTTCTGATTAAGCTCCTCGCTCAGCTGATCGAAAGAGTCTTTGCTAATACAAAGTAGCTTAGGATATAAGGCATAAGGAAGAATGATTTTGATTTGAAAGAGTGATTTTGTTGCTACATTGGCAGAACAACTCTGATTAGCATGACCAGGGTTTTGACTATTCTTAGGCAACCCTTAACCTTGGGTCTTGCATGTGATGTATTAAACAGTGAACCAGTTTAGTACAAATATGTAGCAGTATTTCTTTGACCATAAACTTGCCTCAAACATGAGTGAGATATGAGTTGCATGTAACTAAATGATAAACACATTAAATATCCTCTTCTTTGCTAAGGGATTTTTATTTGTTTTTTTTAAGTATTCAGTTAAATGTAATTCATCATCACAATTTTATCTCTGCATTTGGTTTTGAATCGGGGGAATGAATTTACTGTGTAGACAAAAGTATTGGGACACCTGACTTTTCCAGGCATATGTGGTTCTTTCCCCGAATTGTTACCAGATTGATGCAGTTGGAGGCACACGATTGTATACGATGCCTTCAATTAAACTAGGAGACCCAAACTTGTTCCAGCATGACAATGCCCCTGTGCACAAAGTTATTTCCATAATTTCCATAATTTGGAGTGGAAGATCTGGAGTGGTCTGCTGCAAAGTTCTAACCTCAACCTTACTAAACACCTGTGGAATGAATTGGAACGCTGAGTAAACAGTATCTGACTTCACAAAAACTCTTGTGGTTAAATAACCACAGATTTACACAAGCACACTCCAAAACAATGCTATAGTAGACTGGAGGATAGTATGACAGAAAAAATATGGACTGAATGTGCAATAGGATGTTCAAACAACACAAGGAAATCTTATGGTCAGGTGTCCACAAACTTTTGTTCATTTTGACCTATTTACTGTCATTTCTGGACTATTAAGCTCCCCCCAATTTAAGCCACACCCACTGAATTTGACAAAGATTTTTATTTTAAACATAAACACGCCGCACCTGTCTATAAGCCTCAGGTGTCTACACTGAAACTGATGAACTTTACACAGGCTTTAATGAAAGACAGGGTCTGTTACACGGCTTGTATCTAAACAGTAGCCTACCAAGAAGGTCTTCCTCCTTCCTGTCACAACTATTTCTCTCGGGAGTTTTTCTTTTGGCATCGTCGTGCGTTTAAAAATCACCATCGGTGAAGCTTTTCTCCCGATGCCGTGCAGCTCAGAACACAGGTGAAGTGTTTTTTCATGCCCGGTTGTTTTCAGCGTGATGAATGATTCACATTTCCTGTAGAAAGTCCGAGTGAGCGGCAGGTCAAACATCAGAGGAACATCATCCATATTTATGATGTGGTGCGGCCCGATTCAGTGGGAGCGCATCTGATTTAATATAAAGAGTTTCATTGGTTCACCTGAACCTGTTCGGCAATTTCATTGGTTTAATTTTATGCGGTTAAGTTTTTTGGCTTGAAGCTTGTAAAATCGGAAAAACACCCGGAAAAATCCATTAATTAGCGGCTTCATTGTTTAAGCCGCGGGGTTCAAAACGTGGGGGGAAAAGTAGCGGCTTATAGTCCGGAAAATACGGTAAACACAAACACTATTATTATCAGTGGAGACGTGTCAGGTGGTACTTTGCCTCCACATGATGCATTAAAATCATGCAACGCACACCTCACCTGGATTGTACCTTAGGTGTTTGAGTGGTTGCATAGAATTTTACCGTAAAACCTCTAAATGAAAACACGAAAAAAAATGCTGAGTAAAGCAAAAGTCTTATGTAATACTCTTTTATGCTGGATCTTATGTTGTTTTTTTTTTTTTTTAAGGTTATCCATGCATCAGTCTTTTATATGTTACCTAAAGATGAGCTGTTAAACGTTTGTGGGCTTGCAGTTAAATTATGGTTGTAACCAGCAGATTCGAGTTTGGATTGAATCCAAACGGGGTCAAGGTCACAGCAAGGTTGAATGTCTGAAATAGTTCAAATTCATGACTGAAGGGTGTTTCTGGAAAACCTATTAGTATCAAGAAGGGCAAGAATAGACGTGTTGGTGTTGGAGGAATCACAAAGCAGAGCAATCAATTTAATTTGTGAAAAAAAAAAATACTCTACTATATATGGTCAAAAGTTTGTGGACATGTGTCTATCACACCCATATGTTGAAATTCCTGCTTCGAAGCTGAAAACACAATTTTGGAATTTAGGATGTAAGCGGTGATCCATGATCGCAGGTTGTTGTTTTTTTCTAAAGTCAGAGTAGTAGAACCCGTGTCCTGCACAGAGTTTTGACCTTAAATGGGACATAATACAGTTTTAATACTGAGTACCTATAGAGTGTTTTTGCATCCTTAAAATTTCTGAACAGTCTTAAGTTTGATCAGATTAATAAAAGAAAGATACAGCTTTTTACTCTTCTTTCCGAAAACAGCCGAGCTGTGGGCGGAGCTAAAGAGTCACGTAGGCGTTCAGCTTTTGCGAAGCGATTATCTGCGATCTGTGACATTGCTATAAATAATGCAGAACCAAAAACTTTATAGTCTTCAATTTATTATGGGTAACAATCAGATTCAGTTGTGCATATTTGATCTAGAACAACGACTACAGCGGACATGTATGGAGACGTTCTGCATTTATATATATTGCATTTGGGCAGATGCTCTTATTTAGCCCGACTTAACAATTATCTTATTAATACAACCACTTTTTTAGTTTTAAGGGCCTTGTTTGAGGGCCCCACAGTGGCAGCTTGGTTGTGCTGGGATTTGAACTCATGACCTTTGGATCAGAAGCCCAACATCCAAAGTCAACATCTTAACCAACATCTTCTACTGCAAGTTCTGTGCAATGCTGCCAATGACTTCCATAATCGAATGAAGCATGTTGATGGGCGTGCTTTTGATCTCGCTCTGGTTCTGGGCTGGGAAAGTGCCTGTCCTTCGTGATGTCATAAAGGGCTATATTTGGGGAAAAAAAATGTATACGATCCGGGAAGGAGTTTGTTTTGCACATATATATATATATACTGTCATACGTCCAATTCATTGACTCTATGTTTAGCATGAGAATCCAACAGTGTAAACAACTCAGAGAAATAGTTTTAGACCACCGTTAATTCCCGTGAACAGCTTTGAGATGAACTGGAAGCCTGACTGCACCCCAGGTCTCCTTCAGTACCTGGCCTCACACATATTTTTGTGGCTGAATCAACACAAATCCACCACAGAGGTAAGCTTTCCCAGGAGAGTGGGGACTTTTATAGCAGGAAAGGTGTGCCAACATGGAAATGGAATGTTTTCTTTGGACATATGCACAAATACCACAAATAAGGTCGCTCTACAATTAATCCACTTTGAGGGCTTAAAAAAAGAAGACCACTAGTAATAAATGGGACTTCTGGTGTCTAAAGTCAAAAAGTTACTACGTACAAAAATAACCACACTTCTGGAATACACAAATGTGGCCGATATTTATAGAATGAGCCGATTAAGTTTTAGAAGCTTCAGAAGGAGGTAGCAGGTTTCTCAGAGGGATTCTTTTTATAATATAGGCGAAGAGATGGAGAACTGATTGTGACAGAAATCAGTGTTGAAATAGGTTTTTGGTCTTAACAGCAAAGGAGTTTATAGCAGCTGGCTTCATTTTCCTGATGGGTTTTGTGTGTGTGTGTGTGTGTGTGTGGTGGGCTGTCATTCTCCCTCAGGACTCTCACACAGCAGCTGCCTGGACTGTTCGGTCATTAACATCATGATGATCATCCCAATATATACACAGCATGGAGAGATGGAGCACCAGGCTATGATCGGACGCCATGATTGGGCCTATTTATCGATTTGCTGTCACATAGAAGAATTTTTTGGATCGATTAGAGCATGAGATGTTTTTTTTTTCTCAATGCAACACTCGTACAACAAAGGTGAACAAATTAACGTACTCCAGTTCGTTAACAGTTCTGGTTCATATATTGATGCCACTTTTCATTTCCTGTGATCAGAAAATCGTTACAGCACAAAAGTTGAAACTTACGTGACACTGAGTGGCAATAGCTGTCACACATGAGAACCCAGTGTTGTGAGGTCTGGAACACACACTGCTGCCCACTGCTGCTAAATCTTAGCCCACCCCATAATCACATTAGTCTGACATGATGCTTCGTTCCTGCCGATGGGAGTTTTTACTGTCCGACCAGGAAACGAACCACCGCATTAGTGCGTCATTGACATATTCGGAAATCGCATGTTTTCCTGGATTGTGGCGAGCGTGAGTCATAAATATTGACTTCACTGTAATTTTGCTGCCGGATTCGGATTGCGGAGCTGATCCATTCAGCATGTTCTCTATCTTTCCCTCTGTCTTACTCTGTCTTTCCATCTTCCCATCTTCTTGCATCAATTTTGCAATCTGGACTCTTTTTTAACTACTTATTTTGTCCTCTCTTTTTCTTTAGTGACCTTTGGCTGTTTTGCAGATCTGTAGATGATGGGCGGGTAAAATGACTGGTAGTTTTTAAAAACTATATCTGGCATCATCACTGCGAATCTTGCTAGAGGTTTGCATATGAGAAAGAGTGTGTGAGAGAGAGAGAGGGAGAGAGTGGTCACTGTGGCCCTGGCTCGTTTTAACAGTCGAGGTTCTTTCCGTGTGCATTCTGTTACTTTGTCTCAGCCTGAATTAGTGTTTCTTCATGAGGCTGACCTACTTTCCCTGCTTTATTTTCCAGCCGTGTTTAGTGCCTGCTGGGGTTTAAAACTATGCGCCTGTGTGCATTTGGGAATATTTACCTTTGGAGTTTGTGTGCATTTTGATGCTTATTGGCATTGTGTGTGTGTGTGTGTGTGTGAGTGTTTAAGCAGTGTGGTTTATTAATCCAGAAGTTGTCTTTTTAGTGTGTTTTGTGGTGTGTTTGACAGTGATAGCAGGCTCTTTATTTGACCTCTAGCTATCCATCAACCTTATTCCCTCTCTCTCTCTCTCCTTCGTCTCATTCTCTTCCTCCACTCCCTTTCCGTGGGGGTTCAGGGTTCCTATTTGTCTGCTCTTGTCTGGAGCAAATTTAATCAAAGCTGCCTGTGAAGACAAAATTCCTCTTTATTAGCGGTCAACTCTGCCTACAAATCAATGCAGCCTTTCCACACACCCACTCACTCATACACACACACACACACACACACACACACACACACACATATATATATATATATATATACACACACACATGGACCGGATACAGTGGCCCGGTTCCACTGGGAATGCACGCCCTGGATGGTGTGTGTGTGTCCGTCAAGGTCAATATCAGACCATTAGCAAGCTTTTATTATAGAAGTAAAACACAATGAAGATCATTTACTAGCAGTTTGAAATATTGTTATTTTATCTGCCATGGTGTTGAACAAAATATATTTTTGACTATTTTTTTGCACTCACTCAACGTAGATATTTGACACAGAATTGAGTTAGGGTTGAATCAAGATTATGGTTGGAAAGTCGATTCAGGCACGAATGTAGAAAAAAAATTACGACTGTTCCATTTTTCCCCTGATAGTTTCAGGTAAGGTTGTTGGGTGAACACTTTGCCAGAGAGTTAATGTTTCATTTTAATAAACTTTGTTTCACAAGCAATTCTTGTTTTTAACTAAATTATATTGAGACCGTTTAGTATAGTAGCATATCAAATTAGAATTTTGTGTATCGTTACACCAACAAAGTCGATTTGAAATTATATATTGGCTGTAAAACCATAATATTCAAAATTATAAAAACAAACAAACAAGTAAAACAGTTTATGCTACAAACCAAAAGAGTTTGCATAATATAAATATCTAAATATAATATATAAATGCAAAATATAAATTTTCTCCTTCGATTACATCATTTAGAGGATCTGAATTCCCAATACATATTCCTAATGTGCAGAAAATAAAGCTTATGAACATCTGGTTTCGAATTAAGCACAAATTCTTAGTCCATAGTGATGTTTGACACTCAGGTGTCCATTTGGTAATTATTGTGCGTTCATGTTATTATCAACGTATAAAAAAACATCATTTAAACCATTTAGACTGGTTAAAAAAAATTAACATGCCAAACTGAGTGTAAATTCTGGGTTGGTTTTTAGATCCTTTTTGACAGACATGATTTCCTGGAACAGAGTGTGGTTGTGCTCAATTAGTTACAGGAGTGTTAGAAATGAGCCGAGTACTGATGAAGGTTGATGAGGCCTGAGATTCAGCGATAGGGTTGAGGTCAGAGCTTTATAGCAGGCCACTAATGATGTTTCACTCATGTAAACCATACGTTCATGAAGCTCACTTTGTTAATTAAATGCTGGAACACGTTTGGGTTTCCTAGTTCCAGTGAAGGGAAAATGTAATGCTACCCCATCCGAAGACATCATATACAATTGTAAGGCTCTAACTTGGTGTTAACAGTTTGTGGAAGAACCACATATGTCTGAAAACATCAGGTGTCCCAATACTTTTGTCCATCAGTGTAGCTCGAACTAATATTAGGTAAAAACTGATGCCACATATTGTACATAATGTAATCCAGGTTAATTGTTTTGCATTATTACTCCTGCGTAAAAAGACAAATGCCCAAATTATGGGCTAAGCACAAAATGTTAAACATGAAACTTATAATGGTCATGAATAGAGGTAGACTGGATTATATCGATACCGATAGCTAGGTTGGACCGTACTTGCCGATAACAGATTAATCAACCAATTGGTTATTTAGATGGATACTGTATTTGAAAAAAAAAAAACAGCATTTCATGTAAAATAGAACTGGATTTTATTGAAAATAACAGTACTGAATCATGAAATTTTAGCTAAATGAAATAAATAATAATATATTTATTAATAAATATAGTTATATAATTAATGAATAATAAATATAATATAGCACACTCTGTGCAGCACACAGTCTCACTTGTAAAAGCAAACAGCTCATTGCATCAGTGATTCACCTCTAGAGGGAGCTCTTGTAATGACAGCGGACTGAAAGCCGGAAAAACTATCCAGATGGATTTTTGCTGATAGACAATGGTTCCAGCAATCAACTCTTGGTGCTTCAGGCATGACAAATTAGTGGCCAGGAAATGATTAAGAACAAAACAAATGCACTCATTGGACTCTCCTGTGTCATCATTCGCCTGCATACTTTTGCTGTAAGGAACTGGTTGAAGGAAAAACTAGAAACGAAGAGAATTTCACTTGTATAGTCTTTTTGTATACAAAGGTGAAATCATGATATAATTAAACTGCTGGATGTAAAATATAACACATGTCTGTGTTTACAATATTTTCGCCTGCTCATCAACTGCTTAAAGCTCATTATTTTTATTAATTACTCACAAGATGCAAAATTTATATATTTGACAAAGGTTGTGTTGTGGTTGGAAAGTTGATTCAGGCACAAAAAAAAGTAGAAAGAAAGAAGATACGACTTTTCCCTTTTTTTTGATTGCGTCATTTCAGACCTGGCAACCCTGCACACAAACCAAGAAACCAAAAGAGAATGAAATCTCATACTAACATTTATTTTATAGATATGTTTTAAATAACATTAAAAGTTTAATATTTTGCCCTTTTGGGCTTGACCATTTTTCCGTATACTTTTCTAATCTTTTGGATGCTTTCCAAATAATCAAACTAGTCCGCTTAACATTAAGCATTCCATAGTCAGTGCTACCGAGATCCACCCCAAATATGTCTTCTTTCTAATTAACCATAAAAAACATTTGCATAGCATTTTTCTTTTCCATTTATCCTATGACTCCAAGAATTTTGTAGCTGCTTTTTTTCCCTGCTTTTTTCCCCCCAAATCTAGCTGTTGTCAGGGTTTTGTTTTTTTTGGGTGGGTTCTATTTTAAGGCGTGCAAATTCCAGTTAAATCCCAGTTAAATCTTGAGGGAAATGTAATCGGACTCATGGTAATGTCCACTTGGTGAACTGTGGTACAGCATGCGATTTCACACAAGATGAATTTGGCACCAGCTGATACTTTCAGCACAAAAGTTCATTGCATCCTCAAATGACCCTATCGCCCAAAAATCCCCACAATTAGGTTTGGCTGTAGGGATCTATTTTATTGCCAGGTGTAAGCATTCCTTCACATGTGTGGAGGTTCGGGCTGAATTCAGACAAAATCCCCCTAAAGTAACATGCAGCAGGATTTCACATAGTTTAGCAGCCAATATTTCCAATATTATTGCAACACTTAAAAATACTACTATGGTGATTTTCTGGACAAGAGGCTGTAGAGATGTTGAAAGAACTTGAGGAGAAATACGAGGGCCAAAAGCAGCAGCGAAAATGAGAGTGTACTAGAAAAGGGCTTTTGGTGGAGGGAAAACTGTAAAGCTGTTATTTCCTAGCCTGAGCAAATGTAAAGCCACACTGGAACACTGTGAAATCCACTCGGTTACTGCAAACTTAGAAGAACCCATGGCACATGTGAATGTTCCAAATGCATTTCTAAAAAATAGAGTAGCAGTGGCCGATATTTCAAAAATACCATATTATGTTTTTCAAAGATGTTACGATACATGGTAGGAATCATTATATATATATATATTTTCCCTTCATTAGAACTATAAGACCCAAACTTGTTCAGGCATGACACTGCCTCTGTGCACAAAGCCAGCTCCATGATTATACACCAGGCATAACTTTATACCGACCAATCAGGCATAATATTTTGGCCACCTGCCTAATATTGTGTTGGTCTCTCTTTTGCTGCTAAAACAGTCTTGAATGGTCAAGCATAAACAGCAACAGATGTTCAAAAAGCACATACGAATCTTGTGTCCAGTTGTCCACAAACTTTTGTCCATATAGTGTGTGGTCTGTCGGAATACATTTTGGTCAGATTGATCACATTCTAAATGAACGTGCTGCACTATAAACAACTGTAATCATAGTAACAGTATAATCTCAATTGCATTTAGCTCAAGGCAGCTATTGTGGACATTTTCTAATTACCTCACTTAGCTGAAAAGTTAATTATTTCATGTCACGTAATGTATATGGTAAATGGCAATTTTGACACATGGGCCGAGGCACAGGATGAATTTAATGAACTGGAAAAACTAACATTAAAACTACACGAATAAATTAACATGCAACAGCTTTATTATTAGTAGAGACGTGACACAGTAATGCGCACGTAATTCACATGCATGCACCCGTAGCTGTGGATTATCCCTTACATATAATGTATTTAATCTCTTCAAACTTCATTTATTATTTACTGTTTATTTAAAAAAGTCCAATGTATTAAAAATATATATTATAATCAAATCAGGAAAACACACCATTCTATCATTGACTATAATTCATGGTCTCAGAAAGTCCTTCACTATGTGTGCACAGCGTGTTTATACATTTTATAGATACAAGAGGCAAATGAAGTCCAAACGAAGGACACTAGACAATAACCCAAGGGGCAATAACAGCGCCTGAAAGAAGAGGATCTTCATTTCATTAATATGAAGCAGTTTTCTCAGGAAACCTCATTTCCTCAAATACACTTGAGGGGCTGGTTAATTAGGTGACACCAAATGAGTTGGGAAACTAAAAGATTTCATATGTGTCCCCTTATTAATGTGTCTTAGTTTTTAATGTCACTGCCTCTTTAGGGGTTAAAAAGTAATGAAATAAGAATATGGGGATCATAATGAAAATAATATTATAAAATTATAATTTCCCATTATATTACTTTTAACCCCTAGGACAATAGTAAGAGTCGAGATCATGTTATGAAAAGGCATGTACAGATAACTAAAGGAACTGGAGTTGGACAGTATTTGCACTTTTTCTACAATGTAATGTATTTTAAAATGCTATATGGACCCACGTTCGTTTGTGGACACCTGACCATAAGATTCTTTGTGCTTTTTGAAAATCCTATTTCACATTTTGTCCCTATTTGCTGTTGTAGTAACTAACACTCCTCTGGTGTTCCACAAGATTTTTGAGTGTTTGTGTGGAGATTTGTGCTCATTCGTGCACAAGGGTGTTTGTAAAGTCAGGTACTGATGTAAGGAATGGTGGCCTGGGGTGCACTCAATGTTTCATTTCATTTCAAGGTTGTTTAATGGGAATGAGGTCAGAGCTCTATCGCAGATCATTTAAGATTTTCCACTCCAGCCCATGTAAACCATATATTCATAGTGCAGGCTTTGTGCACAGGGGTATTGTCTGGCTGGATAAGATTTGGGTCTTCTCATTTACATGATGAAAAAATATAATGGATGTATTAGCAGTAATGTAGGATGTAATAGCAGATCTTTAAATGTATTTAATATTTAAATTGACATTTTCCATTAGCATATGTTCAAATGAAAATAAAAATGTTTTTACCAATTTATTTGATTTGATGTGTAACATGTCAAAAGCATAAATGGTAGCAAAAAAATCTATTAAATGTAAATTGCCGTAAAATTCAACTGACTTTTAGGACACTTAGAATTATATTTTCATCATAAATTCGTAGCAAAATTTATTGTGTATTTCAAAATGCATTCCGAGCCAAAGGTATAGAAAATATCAGTAGCACAATGGTGATATATAAATGTATTTTTAAATGCATTTAATGCATTGCCACTTAAAACTTTTGAGAAATGCATTTTTATTTAACACTCCGTGAAAATGTAGATACGTGGATGTGGATTTAAAAAAGGCATTCAGAGCTGGCCACACCCTTTTTCTTTTTTTTTGAGAAGTCCGTCCACAGCTGCTGGAACAAGCTTCCTAAGCCCCATATATTTTTTTCTTTTTGAGAAAGGTTTTTATTGTACGTACAATGAAATGCAAAGATGCTGAGCACCACATTATTTGTTTTTCAAAATGGATAACTAATCCTGTGACACTGTGATTTCATCTTATTACAGCTTATATTATGAAACATTTTAAACCATACCACCCTTTGTGTGTGTGTGTGTGTGTGTGTGTGTCTGTGTGTGTGTGTGTGTGTGTGTGTGTGTGTGTGTGTGTGTGTGTGAGAGAGAGAGAGAGAGAGAGAGAGTGAGTCAGTCATCATAGTGAAGAAATGGCTGGATTGAACTCATACGTGTCTTTCTCTATTTACTGTAATGTAAACGATCTTGCACATTAGGAAGCGTGTGCAGTGACGTCCGAACGTGAAGGACAAAGATGATTGATGGGCGTGTGCATGGATTTAATACAAGATCAGTTTTATTAGCCAACAAGCCTCACTTACAAGGAATCTTAACTTGGCAGTTGCTCAGGATATAAAAAGTTTAATGGTCTCCAGACTAGCATATCTGTCTGAGGCTCTGCTCCATCATCAGGACATTGTAAGGCAGTTTCACTTCAGACAACACCTCAGACATCTGAGTCTGGCACCGGTCCGTGGGTCAATTGGTACCATGCCGCACAAAAAGACATAACTTACAATATTTCCATTTTATTTATTATCTGATTTTGAAGGATGTTTTCTTTTGGAAAATTACCGGATTTTCTTCGCCACATCTGTCTATGACTCACTCTTGGTGCATGTCATGATGCCTCGGTCACATGTCTTACCTCCATTCACTACCTTCTTAAAGGGGATCTGGCCGCTAACACATAATACATTACTGCTAAATTGAAACCCCCAAGCGAGCAAAATTAACAAACAACACCACAGTGGATTTAGGTTTATTATTAGATTTATAAAATACCAGTTTTTATTCTGGTCATATCATTTTATTTTGTTGTATTTTTCACCACACCTTAAAGGCCGGTCCGTGAAAATATTGTCTGACATTAAACCGATCCGTGGCGCAAAAAAGGTTGGGGAACCCTGCATTATTGTATTACTGATCGTACAACATGGGGGATCTAAATAATTGGCTGGTAGCTGTAAAGGATTTTGGGGTGTATGTAGTAGAAAACATTTATGTAAAAATCTAAGCTGGCCTTTTATAGCTTAGTTTTATAGAGACTAGGTTTTTAGAGATGTGGTTTAAAATTGAATTTTATTGTTTACAAAGAAATACTTACAGGTAGGATTAGGGAAAGGAGGCCTAGGATTATTTCAAATGTCCAGAAATTGTTGTTATATTATGGTCCTGTAAAAAAAAATACAACATTTCTTTCTAGTGTATACAGGCTGCATAGAGGGACAATAAATACTCATTTGACTAATTGCAGCCATTTGACTCACCCTGTACTCGTCTTGTATATGTCTATTTGTACAGCGATCCCCGGAACTCGCGGGGGGTTACGTTCTAAGACCTCCTGCGAATTCCAAAAATCCGCAACTTTCGATTGCACCCACGCAGCCCCGATGGTACCTTAGTGAAATCATCTGGACATTATGCCAGTAAGTTGGTTACTTTTTAAAGTAATGGACATAATTTCTTTATCACCTAAAATGAATAATACAATGATGTGTTTTAAAAATGTTTATAAAATTTGTTAGTTAAAACATAGTTTAAAATGTTGTAAGATAATACGCAACTTGCTGTTTGTTAGGTTCCATATAATAACCCGCAAAAAAACGTGAATTATCGGGGGTTGACAGCCACTATATATGAGAGAGTATGAAAACGTTTACAATAATTCAAGCAGTAAAACATATCTTTAAAAATGGAGTCTGTTTTGAAAAACAGTTAAAACAAAAAAGGTAGGAAATTCTCCTTCGAGAGTAGAGCATATTCTGTCTCTGCATTAAAAAAGTATTGGCAGGTTGCAGAAAGCACAGTGTGTTAAAAGAAATTGCAGTAGACTGTGATTAATAGCTGTCTAGTGCTACATCAAGTAGCACAGTCTTAAAAGATGTAGTAGTTGTAATAGCAGGGTGTAAAAGAGGGAGGTGAAAGATGTGGAGATATGAGAGGAAGTCGGGCTGTTAGCAGTGCATTATTATTATAGTCGACTGTAATCTCTTAGACAGACATTTAGAGTTTGGAAACTGCTAGACGGGCTGTCGAAGGATCATGTTCTTTCCTCTGTCTGTCCCAGTTTCGGTGAATGGGATGGGGGTGGGGTGGATTGAGTGGCTGCCTGAGTCAGGGACATCATGTTGCTGTTGCAGGACATTTCATCTAATGCCAGAAAATGCTCTGTGGAAAGTGTATACTGTATAATATGTTCTTGCCATATAAATATGGCATATCGTGTACGACATAATGTTGCAAGTATTAAGCAGAATGTGAGATCGATTTTGCGTTAAGTGATGTGGTACAATAGTCATGTGACTACCTGTCCAACCAATTAACTTCACCAGATGTAGATGTATTTCGGTAATTTTAGTTGTGACAGCTGTGACGCAAAAGGGTTTTAGCTCGTGTCGCCAAATACAGCGCGATGAAGTGGAAACGTTTTAGCCCTAAATGGAGAACAGAGGTGCTGTGCACATGTTCATGCATGAATAGTTGACATGCCACAGTTGACGTTCAATAAATCTTCACATGCTCGGCTTAACCTGTGTCTTGTTAAGTCTCTCCAAGTGTTTCCAAAATTTTATTTGATATTTAACTGTTATTGTTTTATGGCATCACCGGTAGGTGTTACTTCTTTAATTAGTAGGTGATGCATATAATGTTCCACAAATCGGGAGACGGATCACCAGGGCTCTACTTTCTTCACTACCATTTGTAGCTGTTGTATCATATTGTTTTATATTTGCATAAAAGACGCTGGGTACGCCCACATTTTGTCACTCACTTTGCTGGGAAAGTGATCTTCGGTCGCTTTTTGCTGCAAGCCTCTGTGTTTGTGAACGTAGCTTTTGTGTTTAGAGTTTGGCAAAATTATCGATCTATCTATCACAGTGTAGTACCACTGCGCTGTAGTTGGTAGCTTAGTGGTTAAGGCATTGGACTCTGGATCGGAAGGTAATAAGTTCAAATCCCAGTACACCAAGCTGCCACTGCTGGGCCCTTAACCCTCAACAGTTTGCTGTAAGTCGTTCTGAATAAGCATGTCTGCTAAATGTCATAACTGTAAAATGTAAATGACTTGATCAAATAAAAAGTTGTTAAAAATGACAGTTTAAAAATAGCCACAATCATTCTGTACACTACTACTTAAGGTGTTTCTATTACTGGATCATAGAAAGGATAATATGTAAAAAGGAGCTAAATCGCTAACTGTCAAATCAGTAAAAGTTGGATGCTGAGTAAGAATCTAACAGGTTTAGCTTGCTAGTTAGCTAACATGCCTCATTTATAACCTAAAAATGCTAGTTTGCTATGCAGTGTGCTCACTAAGGAGCTGCTTGTAAAGAAGATGTTAAAACACAAAGTTTGAGGCATATGATTGTTTAGGATGTCACTGGATGCAGAATAAAATATTCCCTTCACTTGAACTAGCAGACCCAAATCTGTTGTAGCATGACAATGCACCTGTGTACAATGCCAGCTCCATGAGGATACAGTGGAGGATTTTAAGCTCAGACCTCAACCCTATTAAATAGAGCACCGACTGCACCCAGGCCTCCTCACCCTACATCAGTACCTGACTTTACTAACACCCTTTAGCTGAATGAGCACATACAAGCTCACTCTAAAATCTAGTGGAACCTCTTCCCAGAAGAGTGGAGGTTGTTATACCAGCAAATGGGGACTAAATGTTGACTGGGATGTGGACAAGGCACAAAGAATCTGTATATACGGGTATATATACACACAGTTCTATAGATACATATGTGTATATATACATATGTGTATAATCTTTATACAGTGGAACCCGGTTATCTCGCCCTCGGTTACCTCGACAACCCTATTAAGTCGACGTTTTTGAAGTGGAACCGCCAAATTCTCGCTTTTTCTAAGCATTTTTTATCGGTTATGTCGTGTTTTTTATGTCACAGAACCCTAATATCTCGAGCACAAAGGGGGAAAAATTTAACATTTTAACGTCAGTTATGTCGATCGGTGCTGTGCAGCCGCGGAAGAACTCGCGAAAGTGGCGGAAAAATATATGTATACTGGTGAATCTCTGCTGTTAGTAAGTGCACATATGCATTTTTTTGGTAAATGTTATGCGATAAACGGGAGCACGGTGCTTCCGGCTTCAACTCCTTATCGAGCGCGCGCGCGCGTCGCTCCTTAACGAGAGAGCCGTGCAGGGTAGGGAGCACGGCTCTCTTGGTAAGGAGTTGAAGCCGGGAGCTTCAGAGAAAGCAGCCGAGAAAGCACCTGCCACGCCCCCTTCGACCGTTCACGTTTGAGACTTTTCTGTCCCTCGTTTTTGGTTTCGGGTTCGGTTTTGTATCTTACAGTGTTTTTTTCCAGCTTCGCGCCGTACCGCCGGTTGCGGTATTTTTTTAATTTTCATATTTTTTCCATTCACAAACTCTCTCTCTCTCTCTTTCTCTCTATCTCTCTCTCTCTCTCTCTCTCTCTCTCTCTCTCTCTCTCTCTCTCTCTCTCTCTCTCTCTCGCTCGGCTTATCTCCCCCTCGGCATCGCGGACGTAAGTTTTTTCGGACACTTTGCTTTGTGTGTTTGTGTGGATTACTTCAGCCTGATGGTCATAAGTTTTCAGAAACTTAGTTACTGTTTATTTTTCTTTTTTTTCCACATGTGGACTAAATGTGAGACGGCACTGTGCATGCAAAAACACGTGCATGCACATTCTCATTTATTAACGCACATCATGTACATAAAAAAATTTCAAGCACGTTAATATATTGCCGCCATTTTGATTTTTGTTTATCTTGATCATCGGTTACCTTGATGCTTTTTTGCGACCCCCTACGACATCGACATAGCAGTGTGTACATATATATATACACACACACACACAGTGCCCTCCACAATTATTGGCACCCCTGTTTAAGATGTGGTCATGGACTTTTAAAAATTCTCCTTTTTTTAAATGTCTGAAACCTGCATCTCACCACAACCTGCCACCACCTCCAACCCCCAACACCACCATATTGAATCATCAGTCTGTGATGTCTAGAGGACAGTGTTTTATTTCACACAATTTACCAAACCAACGGACGAGTTATGATTTGATTTATATGATTCTTTTTTTGCACCTGGATACATGTCTTCATCTCTGTCCACACACACACATACACACATACACACACACACACACACACACACACAAAACGAAAAAAGCAATTCCATTTTATGGGGTCTGCAAAGGAACAGGTGCGGTCCAAAGAAAGATAGAGAGAACCATTCTATTCATCTTCCGTCACAAACGTGTGCTGCCGTTTAAATGTGTGTGTGTGTGTGTGTGTGATTGTGTGAGTGAGGATGTGATTAAAGTTTAGATTTATAATGTATGAAATCACCATGATCGCTATAAACAGTTCTATTATTAATACATCACATGCCTTGGTTTAGATTGTCTTTTTTCACATTGGTTTCCATGACAACACGGGTCATTCAAGGTCAACACCTTTTTAAGAAGTGAGAAAGGGGGAGGGGGCGGAAGTGTGTGTGTGTGTGTGTGTGTGTTTGTGTGTAAGTGATTGTTTAGTTAAAGTTAAATTAGGATGTGTGTATAAATTGACCTGTGTGTTGCTGCTCCATTTGCTCTGCTGTAGTGGATTTGTGTAACTCATGTGTAATTCAAATAACAAATGTCATTTGGAATTTTTTTTGTTGTTGTTTGTTTAATTCACGATTCCTAAATTAGTGCTGAAACGATTCCTCAAATAATTCGAATACAAAAAAATCTTTGAGGCAAATTATTTGCCTTGATGCATCTTTAATCCATTTAACTACTCATTGTGGAGCATTGTGTTTCCCCACGGACCATTATTACTGACGCACCACTGGAGCGCTCTGAACAGGTAAATACAGAAGGCGCTGCAGAATTGAAAATTAGGAAACGATGAGAAAATTCAGTCCAAAGAAACATTTTGGGATAATTTCCAACTAAAACATATTTATATATTTATATTTGCATTTTGATGTAATATGGCAATTAAATGCAGTAAATGGGTTTGGTTTACACAGATTGCAATTTCAGCAATAAAAATTTACATTTTTCTAAAAGGGAAAAATTGCTCTTTAATAAAGAATTTTTTTTTACCTGATTATTTTATTGATCAATGGAATAATCGGTAGAAGGTTTAATTACTTAAATAATTGATAGCTGCAGCCCTAAACTTAATGAAAATATCAAAACTTTTTTAACAGATTTGGAGAAGGTTGGGTATGTTGTGATATGTAGTTCTGAAGCAGTAAGCACTGAAGACTACAGGCTCTGAGAGCTAAACTAGTGCCAGAAACATCTCAACTCATTGAACTGATGAATAAAATGGATCAGAAGGAATTGCTGATGAGAAAAAATGGATGCAGATGAACATTGCAGTACTGAAATATTCACTCGCAGTTCACTTTTTGCAGTTTCTGAGACATGAAGCATCATATTAAACATTTTAGAGTTCAGCATTTGATTTTTGGTGTTTTCAAGTTTTTCCTAATAATAAATTCTCCTCTCTTTTCTTTCTCTTCTTTTTCTCTTGTCCTTCTCTTTCTCTACTATTTTTTCTTTTGGATTTTTTTTCTCTTTTCTTTTTCTATTCTATTCTCTTCCCTTTTTTTTTCATTCTCTTTATCCTTATGCACTTTTTTTCTATTCTCCGCTATTCTATTTTTTTTCTTTTCTTTCTCTCCTAATTCCATTCTTCTCTTTTCTCTTCGCCTTTTCTTACTGCTCTTTTTCTGAATTCGCTTTGCTCTCTCTTTTCTTTAATTTCCCCCTCTAATTCTTCTCTTTTTTTTCTCTATTATTTGATTTTCTTCTGTAAATCTTTCGTAAATTTCTTTTCTCTGTTTTTTTCTTGCCCTTCTTTTACCTTTGTCTTCCTTCTTTTTTATTTCTCTTCTCTTTTTCTCCTCTTATCATTACAGGGTCGTGAAGGAAGAAATATCAGATGATAACACCAAGTTGCCATGTTTCAACGGCCGTGTAGTGTCATGGGTGAGTGATTTCTTTCATGTAATCACACACAAACACACACACACTGACATTTTCTGTCTTTATTTCTCTCTTTCTCTCTGTCAGTCAATCAATCTATCTGTCTAGGTTTCGATGTAGCTGTATGTTTCTGTTTTAGATAGAACCAGCAGACCTCCTTCACTAACTGAGCTGCATTTCCGCTGGTTTAAGAGCTGACTCATTAAGTAATTCGGTGTGAAATGCACAGCATAAATAACAACTGTAAAGGATTAGATAAATGATACTTTTGGCTTTAAGAAGATATTTTACCAACCGAAGTAAAATATTTATTTGTTTTTGCAAAGAGCTTAAAATCTCCTAAGCAAAGTTGTTCTGTGCACCAGTCAGCTGGACCCCCTGACAAAAAACTTTGTCTAGTTATCAACTTTAGACTCAAATAAATGTTTCAGACTCAAATAAATATGTCCACACTCATCTTCCTGTACACTAGCAGGGCTTTGTCTGCGCTCTGTAATAAGCCTGTGTGCAATTTGAGTACATCGGACTGCAGAAATCAGATCATCAGATTCTGATGAGTGTTTGTATGGGCAGGATGTGTAGCTTTGATGGATGGTAACGCTCTCTTTCTCCTGCCAATCAAAGACTGTAGAAAAGTCATGGGCGTTTGTGAACATTTGTGCGGAAGAGGTTGAAGCGCAAGTGTGTTGCGCATCGCTGTTTTTCTTTAAAAAAATGCAGTCAGTTGTTTTCACATGTCTCAGATGGAGCACATGGAGCTTTATGCTCAGTGGGGAATGGGATGGAAGACCAGATAAAAAAATAAAAAATAAAAAAAACACATAGCCACACTCTCTCTCTTTTTCCATCTCTCTATCAGTCCATCAATCTATCCACAACATTCATGTGTTTTTTTGAATAGAGGTTTGTGTGTTTTGCTGGTTTAAAATCCAGTGTCGTTTTTGGGACTGATTTTTACTTGGATTATTCATTCAGTTCCCTTGACTCATTCGTTTAGATTTCTTGCGTAACCATGTCATCATCTGTGCATATTTTTGTGTGGGGCTGTGAGAGAGAAAAACGAATTGTACGCTTGTCAGTGTCATCACGGTTGCAGCTGTTTGCGTCACTCATGAGTGTAACGTCAGGACTTTAATCAGGACATCTCCCGGCTGCAGCGAGATGAAGCTACGCGAGCGACGTATCCGCAACATGCAACACCACCCTGCCACAGGCCACACGTTCTATTCTCAGCGTGGTTATTCAGGATGAAGACAAGACATGTAGAGTGAGTGTAACTGAGCAGAGTGTGGATTTGACTCCCCTTAACACTAACACTTTATATCTGGGTGGTTAAGTTTTTATTTAATATATTGCTAAACATTAACACATGAGAACAATGGAATATCGTTGCGCCGGCGCTGCGGTGAAGGCTAAGGGGTTAAATCGTTGGTGCATGTTAATCAGACATACAGCTGCTGATTGTGTCTACTTTAGTATTGGATATACATTAACACACATACAGCTGTGTGTGTCCGAGGGTTTTTTGTGTTTAGGGGTGTTGGTTATTATGGTTAGGGTTAGATTTAGGGGTGGCATAATATTAATTATTTTGCATTTTTATTACCTCAGTAGATTACCATCAGTAAAACAAATGCAGATGTATGACTGTGTGTTTATTGGTGACGATGGGGGAGGAAATTTAAAGACTTTTTACTTGTCACATTTACATAACAGCACAGTGGAACGTTTTTTTTGCATATCCCAGCGAATTTAGGAATCTAACTTAACATTTTATCAAGTGATTCTTTAAATATGTTAGACCAGTGGACCCCCAACCACTGGGTCACGTCCTAGTCCCAGGTTAAAGAAGAGTTACACTCGGTTGCATGAACGTTCTGGAAAAAATGTCTATAGATAGAACACTATTATTATTACTATTACTATTATTTATTGTGCGTATTGTAAGCCACATACGTGTGAGCAGGTAATTTTTACAGCTCTTAACGCAATTAATACAAAATCCTAATCGAAAAGTATACACAAAACTATGAATTGAATACATATTTTCTAAGTGCCTTAAAGTTATTGTAAAAGGCTTAGGGTTAAATAATGAAGTTAATGTCCTTGTTGAAGTTTATGGCTGAGTTTCTTTTTGTTTTATTTTTTTATTTTTTTCAGAACATAAGCAGCAACTAAGCGAGTTTGACATATTTGGGATTTTTTTCAGAAAAACCCTCAGGGTCAAGTTTTTCAGAATCAGAAATAGCTTTATTACCAAGTCTGTGTATATACACACACACACACAAAGAATTTGATTTTGGCGACAGGAGCTTCAAGTGCAGGGGAACGTACAGACATAATATAATAAAATGTAAGTAAAACAGACAATTAAATAATGCACTCTATACAGAAGTAGAAATATTGTTCAAATGAAAGTACAGATGTTATTTACAAGTGTGCAGATTACAAATTTACTATTTTAGAATATATATATATA